>CABHPQ010071712.1:0-11111 GCA_902168405.1 Peromyscus aztecus
GCAGACTATGAAAAACTAACCCTGTGAGATACTCAGTTTTACAGGAGATGAAGGAGAAGCTGAGGATCACTCGCCACATGACTAGGAGAATGTCCTTTTGTTCAGAAATGAGACTCAAGAAGCTAAACAAGAAGCTTCATTCCATGAGCTCATTTTTTACGCAGATGGTTCTTGTGTCTATGGGTTCTAGAATGTATAAGAAAAAAAATCACTGTTCTTGGAGACAACAGGGCACAAGAAGGTCTTCTGGAGATAAGCTGTGACAAGTCATCTTACTTGAGGATCCACTGTGCAGAGTGGCTTCCAGTTACTGGCATCGATATATGAATTTGGGGAAATGCTAACTACCTATGTTGGTATGTCTGAACTAAGAAAACAAAGGCCAAAAGAAAAATGATGCTGAATTAACAAAATTGCTTAGTAGAGAGCAAAATGTATTTGGGGTTAATTCTAAACACGTGATTTTTCTGTGCGTGTGAAAGATCACCTGATCTGTTCTTTAAACAGACTTGCAAGCTACAGTGTAATCTTCGTAAATTATAGGTAATTACAAAAAAGGCACATTAAACCTCAGCTAATCACAGTTGTTTCAAAAATATGTCCCTTCTCTTAACAAAGCAGTAACCTAGCCAAAACTTGGATAAACCGGCCTTTCCCGGGTCACATGTTTCATTCCTAAGCACAATGCCCCCTGTGTTTCTCTCAGGTGTCCACACTTTCTCTGAAAAACAGGCAGCTCCTCCCCAAGCTCTGGCATTACCTGCTCTTTGTTTGGAAATAAGTGTATTATTCATGCGAGGGGCAGCAGCCGGTGTCCTCCCTCCCTCCCTCCCTCCGCAGTCCGGCTGATCCGAGGCCTTCCATGAAATCAGTGTGCTCTCTGACATCCACGTCCCACTGCTCCTTCCCTTGATGGCTCATTACAGGCCCAGATCATCTTTCATCCCACTGTGTTGACATTTTTAATTAGTATTTCCTGAGATGTCAACATACCGCTTCTTTCTCAAGGTCTTAAAGGGCAAAGTGGATCTAGAATTAGCAGTTGGTGTTGATTTCCTTTTTCCTGAACTCATTGCCATGTAAGGTACCCAGATTTATCCCCACCCCTTCAAAGCCCTAGCTGAAAGCTGTGTGAAATAAAGCTCCCTGAAGTGTAAGCAAACTGAGTAAACCTCAGAAGCAGGTATCAAAGCATATCTTTCCCTGAGTGGGGCGAGCGAAAGAAACACTGGCATCTAAGCATCAAGGATTGGTGTTGGGTGTCAGGTGACCCACACGGTCTTCTCAGGTTTCAATCCTTTATTTTCAAACAGACACTTTCGTGTCATTCCCCAGAGGACAGAGAGGGTTGGGGCTCAGGGTCACTGAGCAAGCCTTCGCTGAGAAAGGAAGAGGGGCTGGGGAGCAGAATTACTTCAGGACTTCGTTTTTCTCATTACAGAGCTTGTAATTGATATTACTTACCAAAGTAGTTTCTCCCTCGCTGTGTAACGTGAAGTTTATGAAAGTTTACTACTGTTAATTATGTCTCAAATTTTTTTTTAAAAAAGTAATGTCCCTTTGCTGTTATTTACTGTACTGATGTGTATGTACTTAGTAAAATATACTATGGATTTTAGGTATACAGTATTTTCATGGCTAAGAGTTTTTAAATTTTCAATTTCCCATTATAAAATTAAAAAGTATATATGAAAACAGTGATGAATCAGTAGAGAATACTGTAGACGAATTTCTAAACAGTCTTATTAAATGAGAAGCACAGACCCAAATGCAGAGGTAATAGCCAAAGAGATCAGAGCACTAGCAAAGAGCCACAACTGCCTTATCTTACCACCTCACAGCTGTCGCTTCCCCAGAGAGAGCTTCTTCCCGTCTAACTTGTGCGTTTATTGCCTTACTGTTCTGCCTTCTCATTAGCTCTAAGCCCAGCCACATGACTTCCTCATCACTGCCTTTCCATACAGACCTCCAGGTCTCTATGGTTGGTACTAGCATTCAAGGCGTGTGTCAGCTCGCTTGGCTGTGTCCTTGACCACACAGAGACTGCTTGCCATGTGATTGGATAAAGGGCGTATGCTACCACCGCCTGGCTTCTGTTTATGGCTATGTGACCTCGCTATGTGACCTCTGATCTCCAGGCAAACTTTATTTATTAACATACAAATAAAATCACATTTCAGCACAGTTAAAATATCACCACAGAATACCTTTTCTAATTGTAATTATGCTTAAAAAAATGTGCTCAGCACTTTGCTGATTAAGAGTAGGATATATAACACATTCATATTTCCAAACAACAAAGGCACATAATTTGCAAGGTATATACTGTAAGAGTTCTTGTGCAGGACTGGGGTGTAGCTCAGTGGCAGAGCGTTTGCCTGGTAAGCATGAGGCCCTGGATTCAATCCTCAGAACCACAAGGCAAGCAACAGCCAAAACAAACACACAAAAGCTGTAAAGTATTACAACTCCATTGTATTTTATTCTCTCTGTCTCTCCGGGATCTCACTGTGTACTCCTGGGTGGCCTGCAACTCTCTATGTGGATCAGACTGGCCTCAGACTCAGAGATCTGCCTGCCCCTGTCTCTAGAGTGGAGGGATTAAAAACATGTGCCACTACACTTGACCACAACTTCATTTTAAAAGCATTTCTTCGGGATCAGGTGTGATGGTACACGCTTTTAACCCAGCAATCAGGAGGCAGAGGACGGAGGACCTCTGAGTTTGAGGCCAGCCTGGTCTACATAGTGAGATCCAGGACAGCCAGGGCTACATAGAGGCCCTGTCTCAATAAAACAGCAACAATAACAACAACAGAATTTCAGGTGGGAGGTGGTGGTGCACCCCTTTAATCACAGCACTCAGCAGGCAGAGGCAGGTGAATCTCTGAGGGCAGCCTGGTCTAACAGACTGAGTTCCAGGACAACCAGAGCTACACAGAGAAACCCTGTCTGGAAAAACAAATTTCTCTGGATTGGACAGCCTATGGGGAGCTCCTCTCTGGAGAAAACTTATCCTCCTCCTCTCAGCAGCCATTGGTTGCTCTTCACTTAGGGGTGGAGCCTTGTGACACATCCCTGTCCATCAATGTCAGCATGCCAACTGGTGTTCTCAGTATGCAGGTCTTGTTTAGGCAAAGGTATTGTTGAGGGTTCATGGATGCACCTTCCCTGTCAAATAATGCAATACTGTGGTCCCTCTAGTGCTTACCCTAAGTACGTGAACATACAAGCTACACTAAATGGACTTAGGGTGTGTGCGTGCTCTGGTGAGTGTAATAATAATGAAGAGATCATGAGGTTGGGGGTTGAAACCGGAGGAGTTGGACAAATGGCTGCGGTGCCTGCTAACATATCAAAGTGGATGCTGGTCAGCTCTCCCAGCATCCCTCAGTATCTGTGGCTCCTCCCAGCACTTCTTACCCCGCCCCCTACCCTAAACCTCTTCCTTCTAGGGGCTGGGCTTCCTCTTCCCCTTCCCCCAGCGTGATCCCTATGTAATTCAGCCATTTGGGCTACACCAGTCTCTAGGCCTCTTGGCCCCTGGGCCTCTTCTCAGTGGATGGCTCCTCTCTTGCTCTTCCTGCCCCTCTCTCCTCTCATGATCCTTTCTAGTCTGCCGCCCATGTTCAGCTCGGACTCTTCCCTCTGCCTGTGTTCTCCCTTCCAGGGGCAATAAAAATCTCCACTCTGTACGAGTGGTCACGTCCTTCTCCTTTCAGCTCATTTTTTTTTTCAGTCATGGAGAAGGGAGAGGGAGGTGTGGAGATGAGGCAATGTGGTAGCTATGTATGAAATTCTCAAAAAATAAGAGAATTCACAACAAGTGAGTTATTTCTTTGGGCCAGGCAGACAGCAGAGCAGGTCAAAGCACTGCTGGGAAACCTGACTGCTTCAGTCGGATGCTTGATCCTTAGAACCCAGTGAAGGTGGATGGAGAGAGCCAGCGACACAGAGGTGTCTCTGACCTCTACATGCAAATCATGGCATGCTCAACCCACCACTAGACACACGCTTGCCTGCACGTCTTCAACACCAACAATAATAAATAAAAGAATAAAAACATTTCTTTGTTTTAAAGCTACTTTGTAGGAATTAGCAATTAATTTGTAGTTGATTTTACTGTATATTTTAGAATTGATAACCCTGTAGGAAAATTTAAACTAGAGTTTGGTGCTCATATTAGACACTAATTATTCTGTATAATAGCTTGGTCTGTAGTGAGGACCATACAGAGGTGAACATAGCCAGGCCGGACAGCCACAGTCACTCGCCATCCCCTCATCTGTACAGCACCAGCAGCTTCAGCTGACCAATGTCCTGGGACAAAGATTCCACACCTTTCTGCTCATGGCCAAGTTACATATGCACTCCATGGGTGTCCTGAGTGTTATCTATGCTACTAAACACATATGTCACAACCCACAGTCTCCTCTCACAGGATCTCTGTCTGAGCCTCTCCCAGGTCCCTGCCGAGTTCATTAGGGCTGTGAGCACCTCAAAGTTCTGTAGTCCCATGTAGTTGAGGTGCAAGGGGATACCACAGATCCACTCGCCAGGAATGGTTGTTGCTGGTTTGGAGGTGATGGTGAGTTTGGTGATAGCCTGCACTGCCCTTATCTGCCTGACATCAGTGCTTTCCAGTGCCAGTGGGAGCAGAGCCTTGGCACACCCCCCAAGCCATGGCTTGAGTCCACAGTGCCTCCTTGGTCTCCCATCTGCACCGAAGCCACTGGAAGAGCAGCTCTCTACAGGAGTGGTCAGCACAGTCTGTAGGTCTTTACTGTGTGTGGTGGTTTGAATGAGAATCCCTCCCCCAGCTTATGTATTTGAATGCTTGGCCTGCAGTTGGTAGAACCATTAGGGAAGAATTAGGGGATGCAGCCTTGTTGGAGGAAGCGTGTCACTGTGGGTAGGTATTGAGGGTTCAAAAGCCCAAGCCAATCCCAGTTTTCTCTCTGCCTCGTGGTTGTCTCAACACGGAGTCTCTCAGCTACTGCTCTGGTGCCATGCCTGCCTGCTGCTCTGCTCACCACTGTGATGGTCATGGACCTTATTATCCTCTGGAACTAGGAACCTTCAAAGAACTCGTTTATAGGTGGCCTTGGTCATGGTGTTGTCATAGCAACAGAAAAGTAACTAACACCATGCAAGTCTGGCTGACATCACATCTACTGCAGGAGCTGCTTCACTGAGCTCAGTTTATGCTTAGAATGCCACCAGGGCACCTGTTGCTCAGATGCTTGGTCAGCTCCACCATCTTGGGATCCGGCTCACACCAATAGCTGCTGGTACATCTGATCAGTGCTGAGGTCACCACAAATAGCACCGAGCTCTCCTTGGACATGCTGAGCTGGAACAGCCTTTCAGAACAACTCATTTCCCACAGATTGTTCTTTCATGTTGGTGTCAAAAGTAAGGTAAGTCAGGCTTCCACTGTCCAGTACTGAGTGCCCCTGCTGACTTGGTCCCTGCATAGCCATTGTGGGCGCCACTTGGACAGCAAACTGCTCCATGCTAAAGTCAGTTCCTCGGGTTGAGCTGAGTGTAGAGTCCCACCAGGGCTCCAGATGCATACACTGTCCCTTACTGTGCCTATACAGATCCCCGAGCTGAGGGACACCATAGTGATGAGTGGCACCTGATTGGCTTGGCTAACCACCTGCATCAGAGCCTCCACAGTGCCGGAACTCAGGTCCTCATTCTTGCTGCCAAGTTCTTTCCCTACGGATCCATCTTCACAGTGATTATGTTAACTTTATTTCTGCTTGGTGAGTCTCCCTTTATTTCTCAGAATGATAACTGCTGTCCAGCTGGTTGGTGATCACTTTCGTCTAGAGGTTTTACTCTCACTTCATGCTTCCTTGACTCCTGGAAAAAGATGAGAAGATAAAAGCTCAGAGTAAGCCCCTATATCCAGGGCACTGTTTCAGGTCAATGACTAGCCCCCCTTAAGATTGATTTATTTTTATTTTCTATGTGTGAGTGTTTTGCCTGCATGAATGCATGTGCATGATGTGTATACCTAGTACCTGAAGAAGCCAGAATAGGGCATTGATCCCCAGGAACTGGAGCTACAGATGGTTGTGATCCACTTTGTGGGTGCTGGGAATCGAACTCAGGTACTATGAAAGTGCAGCCATTACTCTTAACCACTGAGCCATCTCTCCAGCCCTCAATTACCAGTCATTCTACATCCGGGGATGGAGCCTCAGTTCCTGGTCAGCGTGTCTAGGGGTTAGGGCTTATCACACTATGGCTAAGGTCTGCTGTTTTGTGCAGTTAGAGCAGAGGAGGTGCTTGGGGGGTAAGAATGCTTTGCAACTCTGGATCTTGAACTGATTATTTGAACAAATAATCCATCTTAGTGTGTTTCTCTTCAATATAAGTATGTTTATTCTTTTCTATCTAATATACTTTATAAATTTTTATTATATTTTAACTTTTGAAAAACACAGTGTTAAATCTAATTTCACAGACAATCACTATGAACACTATAAAGGTTAATAGAACTTGACAGTCTTCTGGGTAGAATAATTATCTGGTTTGATTCCTTAATTGAGAATTAAAGTACTAAGTTGATCAGGAATGTCCCCATAAGTGAGTAAATAGATGGAGAATTTACAGACACATACATACCTGACACTTCCCATCCCCTGGCTGTAGCAGCTAAGATTCTGATTTAAATAAAAACCTTAAAACTGAAAGCCAATCCACTTGTGACATCAGCTTTCTCCCAGATAAGTAGAAATAGTTATGAGCTGGAGAGATGACTCAGAGGTTAAGAACACTGGCTGTTCTTCCAGAGGTCTTGAGTTCAATTCCCAGCAACCACATGATGGCTCACAACCACCTATAATGAAATTCGGTGCCCTCTTATGGCTTCAGGAAGAACACTGTATACATAATAAATAAGTATTTAAAAAAAAGAAATAGTTACACATCTTTAAAAAAATTTAACTTACCAAAAGTTGTGTGCATTAAGCAGATAACTGAAAACCAATGTTAAACACAGGAGTGAATGATAGATAACCAGAGTTCTGTCTCTTGTGAACTTTTTGTTTTCCAGCTTAGTTAGGTGTTTTGAGCTCTCTGCCAGGAAATGGAGACAACTTGTCCACCAGCAAACTCCGATTAAACCCTTGACTCCAGGTTTTCCCAAACAGGTCATCCATTAATCCTACATGCTTTGTGTACATAGAAGAGAGAAAGTTTTAGCTTGTAGATTTGCATTCTGTTTCTACGTTCTGAGGAAGGATTCAGTTATCTTTAACATAATCTGATTGTTGGCTTTTAATGAAAGCATAAAAGAGCAAACTGGCATTGTGACTGAGAAATTGTCCAGTTCAACTTTACATTTCAGTTACTACGAGTTCTGATTGATGACCTCATCCATTAAAAACTCATTTTTTTTTTAAAGCCAGGATATCCATAAGCCTCTCTCATGGATTAACAGTGAAACTGTCTATTTTCTAGATGTTTCTGTGAGTAGAGCTATAAGTAGGCTCATGAACGCAGTGGTGTAAGGAGGAGCCATGACTCTTCCCTGTCATGCCTGTGAGCGCCCTTCTTGTAGGCACCAGCTCTGGCTGGGGAGAGGCAGTCTAGACTAGACACAGACTAAGGTGTAGGGGCTTTTCGAGGGGGTTGTTTGGAAGATATGTTGAAAAGACTTTGACCTTCTCCCTGCTCTCTCTCACCAAGGCAACACAAGAACCTTTCTGCATTTACAGAGGAAGAAGAAAACCACAACAGAGCAGGAGGGCAGGAGGGGCTCCTTCAGAGCCAGCTGTTCTGTGATAAGGAGTCCATTGTTCTCACAGCAGCTTCGACTGTTCCTGTGGTGGCTGTCTCCCAGCTGAGCTTTTCACCTTTTCTACCCAGAGAGACCGAGATGCTTGCTCTAAATGAGTGGGATTCTAAGCATGGACTCTGACTAGCATGAAGCCGTACCAGGTGACATGAAAACTAACTTTTCAGTTCCTGTCCCATTCTGGAGTGGTGGTGCTCAGTAATCTGTTCTCACAAACCCTCCTGGAGACTCAGTTCTTGTCAACCTTGCAGAATCACTGCACGACTTAATGAAACTCTGCTGTGGAATAATGCTTTTGTACACTGTGAAGATCTGTCACTCGGATTGGTTTAATAAAGAAGCTGACTGGCCAATAGCTGAACAGAATAAGGTTAGGTGGGAGAACCAGACTAGGAGAATTCTGGGAAGAAGAAAGGTGGAGTCTGAGGAGATGCCAGGAGACTTCAGCAGCCGCAGAGGAAGCAGGACTGTAGAAAATGAGGTGACAAGCCGCAGGCCATGTGGCAGAGGGTAGATAGTATAGATAATATAGAAATATAGATGAATTTAAAACGTAAGAGTTAGCTAGTAACGAGTCTGAGCTATCAGCTGAGCACTTACAATTAATATTAAGTCTCCATGTTGGTTATTTGAGAGAAGCTTGCGGGACAGAAGCTTCCATCATCTAATCTTCACTGTGACCGCTCCTTGTATTTGGTCAGTAGAGAGCATCAGTAGAAAATCTAAGGGAGGAGCTATGAGATGGCTTAGCATTTAAAAGCACTTCTTGTTCTTCTAAAGGACCTGAGTTCAGTTCCTAGCACCCCCATGGTGGCTCACAACCATCTATAACTCCAGTTCCAGGGAATCTGATGCCCTCTTCCAACCTCCAAGGGTACCAGGCATGTGCGTGGTACAAACACATTCATGTAGACACAATACTTATATACATGAATACATCTTTTTTAAAATTTAAAAGAAAGTCTAAGGAAAGGAGGGGATGTAGCCTGGGTATTTATTTCCCATTTCTGTCCCTTTGAGTTCACTTTGATGGCTACCTTTTAATGGAGGCTAAGTCTTCTGTCAGGTGACTTTCTGTACACTGCTAATCCTTACAAGTTACAGTAACCTGTGTTTTTACAATTGTTGCTATTGTTAACCTTATAGAGGATCCTGCGTATCCTTTGTTAGTGTCTGTACAATATGTCTGTGCTTTTGCAATAGTGACTTTGTTAAAGCCTTTAGAATTACTTTATTTCTTTTCTCTTTTTCTTTCTTCCTTCCTTTCTTTCTTTCTTTCTTCCTTTCTTTCTTTCTTTCTTTTATTTTTTTTAGACAGGGTCTCTCTAGTTAGTACTGGAACTCACTCTGTAGACCAGACTGACCTCAAACTCACCAAGATCTTCCTGCTTCTGCTCCTGAGTTCTGAGATTAAAGGTGTGCATCACCACATCTGGCCTCACAGCTCCACTTTTTTTAACTTTAATTTTATTTATTCTTTGACAAGACATACATACACACATATATGTATCTCTCTCTTTTTCTGTTTGTCATGCGTACACACACACACACACTTTGGCCATATCCACTCCAACTCTTTTCTTCCATTTACCCTAGGTTCCCAGCACACGCCCCTCCTAACTTCCTGTCCTGTTCTTTTTTTTTTTGTTTTTATAATCTATGAAGTCCAATTAAGGTTATATATATGAATGTGGTCACACCCCTGAAGAAAAGTGACTCCTTCTTCCCCTGCACCATTAGTTGCCCGTAGCTCTTCTGTTAGAGGTAGAGCCTCATGAGTCCCTCTGCTGTCCATGCTGACATTACCGACTGACTTGATCTTGTGACAGTAACTGTAGCTGACGTAAGTTCCAAGTGCAACACTGTATCGTGTCCAGAGGCCAGCCTTTGGTAGCAGCCCCCTCTCACGGGGCTCTTAGATTCTTTCTGCCCCATCTTCTCCAGTC
This sequence comes from Peromyscus aztecus, assembly GCA_902168405.1. Taxonomy (NCBI): domain Eukaryota; kingdom Metazoa; phylum Chordata; class Mammalia; order Rodentia; family Cricetidae; genus Peromyscus; species Peromyscus aztecus. The sequence continues at coordinate 9,760 of CABHPQ010071712.1, forward strand.
TCCCCTGGGCCTTGTGGAGGTTGATACAGATGTCTCATTTAAGGCTGAACACTCAGCTGTCACTTCTTCTCAGCACTTTGACCAGTTACATGTGTCTACAGTGACTGCTATCCGTGGCAAAAGAGACAATGGTTTGACCAGGGTTGAGAACAGAACTAATCGATGGGTCAGCTTGACAATATTGTTTAGTAAGGTGACAGTAAAAGGCTCCCCTGCTCCCAGGCCTAGGGCCTGCGTTCTCCCCAGTCATAGGTTTTTGACCAGGTTTACAGTACTAGACATGAATTCTGTCCTATGGGGCAGGACTCAAGGACAGGCAGAAAGCAGGTGGTTACTCCTATAGCAGCCATGCCCCTCAAGGACTCCGCTTTTGCACACGTTCTCTTCCCTTATCTATGGAGCAGAATTGTTAGGAGGACAAAGTGAGTTCACAGTCTCATCACAGTGCCTGGGTCATATCTTTGGCCTACCAGTGCAAAAACTGATTTTCGTATAGGTTGCTGATTTCAGGTGGAGGGTTAACATAGTCATAAAAGAATTCAGTTGTTTGAGGGTCACTAATTAGTTTTTAAATATTAAAACCTGCTTTAAATGGTCTGATCCCGAGGACCAATAAGTTAAATAATTAAGTGATGATTGTTTTCTAATTGGTAAAGTATATAGAAAGGTTTGCACCTCCTCATCAGTAGATGCTATTCCTTTCCTCTAATGGACTATGAGTAAATCAGCAACACCAGGAACGACTCCTCATTGTAAGAAGAGAGAAAATTATATGAAAGGGCAGAAGCTTTGAATGGGTCTCACTGGTCACCTTTGTCTCAATTTGCTGTGTTCAGGGCCACCAGCTCCATGGGATGCAATCTGTGCCATCGTACAAGTTCCTGAGTTCAAAAGGGAGTAGGCGTCATTTAGTGATCAAATTCGGAATCTTTGACAATTTTTGAAAGGTAGACCTTATATTTGTCTTCATTTTTGCTGGACTCTGTAAATTATGTGGCTGGCTCTTGCTTTGCCACATTCATGTGTGTTTAATGACCAAGAAAGTATAATCACTCTTTAAAAACATCTAGGACTTGAGGATATAGCTATTAAGAATTGCTTTATGCACACTGGTCTGCAGATGGGAGGCTCTAAATGCATCTCTTATCATCTCAAGCATGTGACTCTCAAAGACTGGAAGATTGTTTCACCTAGATCACTATTTTTAATCATGTAACAGCTAAGAAAATAATGGAGTCCATTATGGTTTTTATTGAAAATGCAGGCTGACTTTGGATCCTAGCAGGATTGGCTGTTCTAGCTCAGCCAAACATGCCAGCAACACACACAAACATGCCAGCAACACACACAAA
>CABHPQ010071739.1:0-14935 GCA_902168405.1 Peromyscus aztecus
AAGAGAAACTCTAAATTTGGGGTTGCCTCCATCAGATCTGCTTGTTCGTATGTCTGTGGGGGGCATTTTCTTGATTGCTTAATTCATGTAGGAGGACCCAGCCCACTGTGTGAGTGCCATCTCTAGGAATGAGGAATATAATCCTGGATAAGAAAGCAGGTTGAGCAAGCCCTGGAGAGCAAATCATTAAGCAGTGTTCCTTCACAGCATTTCTACTTCAGTTCCTGCTTTGGCTTCCTTTGATGGTTGACTGTAACCTGCCAGCCAATTAAATTCTAGATCCCAACCCCCTGTTCAGTACATAGCTGGCAAAGATTCTTCCCATTTTGTAGGCTGCCTCTTGGATCGAGTGATGGTGTCTTTTTTCAAAAGACATTCTTGAGACAGTGTCTTACTCTATCCAAGAGTGATCTGGTACTGACTTGTAGTCTAGGCTGGTCTTGAGCTCATGGTTATCCTCCTGCCTCAGCCTCCTGAGTGTTAAGACTGTATCTGTGAGTCACTGTGCCTGCCTGGCTCAAAAAGCTCCTTTATGATTTTGGGATTCAGTCTACAGCTTATTGATGATATGTCATATTAAACTGCCCTCTGTAATTGGATATTGGGAGTGGTGTACAGTGTCTAACTCTTATTTATGGCTTCCGGGCCCTAATTCTCTGTCTGCTGCCATGCTCCTGGCCATGATGGGCATGGATGCACTCTCTGAAAGTCCGAGCATGCCCCCCGCAATTAAATATTTTCTTTTATAAGTTCCTTAGTCATAGTTTTTCAGAACATAGGTTCAGGTAAGAACTTTCTTAATGGAACCCTCTTCACACAGGAAATACAGCCATGAGTTTATGAAGTTATGCTTCTGTTGTGGCTGCGTTGTGAGACACCCCCCCCCCCCCCCCCGAGCAAGACCACCACAGAGCTGATATCCGATGCAAAACATACAGGGGTTTATTGGTAACAAGCAAGCCTGGGCTTGGTCCGCGTCTAACACTCGACACATTGGGTAGACGAGGACGGCCCTGAGCTCTCAGGGTGAGGGGTTTTTAAAGGAAAAAACTGCAAGTAGGGTGGTACAAGTCTTTGTGTCATGTGATTGGGTGAGGGTGTGTAACCTTTGAATTTACTGGTTGGGGGTTATAGTTATCACTTTTGGGCAGGCCTGGACAAGTCCCAGTCTTTGTCCTTGAGCTGCCATTGGGGCTGACTCGCCTTGCACATACTGACTGTGGGGGCTGACTCAGTGGCCCAGGCTCTGTCCTTGAGCTGCCATGGAGGCTGGCTGGCCTCACAAGTTACATTGACTCATGCACGTAGCTCTGTGTTGGTGAGGGGTCCCAGACAATAAACAGCTACCTGAACCTTGTGCAGTCAGAATACGTGCAGCAAGGGAGCTACTGCAAGGACTATGTCTTTTGTTCATGGCCCTCCCAGAAACTGCTTGCTCAAGTCTCAGGAAACTGAAATTGAGGCCTGATCTCTGAGAGAAGACTGAGTAGCCTGTAATGGCATCTGCTTGGTCCTTGCACTTCCATACTTTTAACCAAAAACAAAAAAAAGTTTACTGTAGGCTTCTTTCAGAATGGTAAAAACCCTTCACTAGCAGTATATCATGGGATAGAGGATTAGTGTAAAGAATATACAGAGAACTCCAAAAAGTAAACATCAAGAAAACAAGCAATCCAATTAAAAATAGGTTGTGGAACTGAACAGAGAGTTCTCTAAAGGGGAAAGGCAAAAGACTAATAGATACTGAAAAGAGGGTTGAGCATGAACTGAGCAGCTACAGCATTGTTGGCCCCTCTGGTGTGAGACAGCCACTACTCCATCTGCTCAGCACCCTGTCTCAGTTGTGGGGTAGACATCTCAGGTGAGATTCAGCTGTTGTTACTATTTCAAAATAAGTTAGTTTAATGAATTGTATGCCTAAATATTAACAATAAATAAATAAATAAACAAACAAATAAATAAATAATAGATAAGTAAATAAACAAAGCAAACAAGCAAACAAGACTTTATCAGAGAAGCAGGTAGGTGAATGCAGACCTTCATGTCTCTATCCTCTCCTCCAAATCCAGCATTCCCGTCGCATGCCTGGATCTGCAGCTGACCACCCGCTTCAGCCTCTCCTCACTCTGTCCCCATTCCCACGAAGCTCAGCAGATCATGGTGTAGCACTCTGCTCTTCCTTTCTGTTGACCCCCTAAGCCCTATGTCAAGCCCATCCCTGTTCCTAAGTGTCAACTGCCAATATCTAGAAACACTTTGTCCTGTAATCCCGAGTGGGCACCACCATTAGGATCCTAGAAGAATTTCCTACCAGGCACCACACAGTCCCCACACCTCCTAAGAACCAGAGTGGACAACAGAATCTAAGGAACTAAATATTCACCCAACAAAGACAAAACCAGATAGCAACATGTAGAAATCCAATCTTCTCAAATCTCAATGCCTAGACACTAGCATAAAAAACATAATTGAGAATAAACAGGAAATCCCTGCTCCATACTCTCCTCTTACAGCAATGTTTAATGGGATATTATCAATATTTTCTTTATGCATCACTGATACAGATTTAGCACCCCCAAATATTACCTTTTGTCAGGTATAACTCAACTGAACTAATGGTTTCCTGAGAAATAATTTTATTCTCCCCTTAAACTTCTTAAAATATATAGTGAAGCTGACTCCAGTTCCCATGGTCTTCATCCTTAGATGCATCAGAGAAGAACTGACTCATGACTGTGAGTAAATAAAGGCATGGAAAGGAAGAATGGAGAGTAAGTTGCAAGAGAACACAGGTGCCTTGGTGCTTAGCACTGTGTTCTCTGTGTTGCAGACTCAGTTATCTTCTGGTGTTGACGAGGTCCCATGTATCTTGTGCTGGTTATTTTTTGTCAACAAGAAGGACTCTATATCCTGTCAGAGGGATGTGTGCTCCTTCATGTTCATTCTGACACTATTCATCCTAGCTGGGTAATGAAGAGTCTAGATGTCCATCAACTAATGAATGGGCAATGAAAATATGATACATATACACAGTAGAATATTATTCACTGGTAAATGACAATACAATTATGAAAATTTCAGGTAAATGAATGCATCTTGAATACATGCTGAGTGATGTAACTCAGACCTAGAGAAAGAAACACTGAGTGTTCTTTGTCATATATAGATCCTACCTTTGAATCTTTAGATTTGAGTCATTCACTTGGAATAATAGACTCCAGGAAACTAGAAAAGAGTTACTGAAAGAAGGGAAGAACAGTCTTAAGGGAGAATATTGTGGTTGATTTTATTGTCAACTGGCCACAAATTAGAATCACTTGATATGGAGCCTTACCTGTAGAAGTGTCCTGATTGCCTTGGTTGATGGTGGAAGACCCACCCAGATGCCAAGGGTAAGACAGGGGGACAGTCACTTGCCTTGTGCTGACTTGGCCTTCCCTCTTACTGCAGGTTGACTTACCCTGACTCTGCAGCTGATTCCTTCACTGATATCAGAACAAGTATTTCCAGGCTTCCATCTTGGACTCTGGATCAGTGGCTTTCCAGGAAGCTTCTAGAATTTCAGTGCTGTGGACTGTGGAGGTACCAGCCTTGTGGCCTAAATAACTATGGGGTTGTTGGCCTGCCTAGTGAGAGACAGCCATTGTGGGACTACCCTAAATGCTGAGTCGTCCCCCATCAAGTATTGAGCCACCAGTAGGTTCTCAGCCTCCTAGCTGTGTTTCATGTGTTGATATTATTCCAATGTAAGCTGCCTTACTATATTATTACATGTTATGTATATATAATATACATACGTTCATTCCATTAATTCTGTTCCTCAGAAAACCACAGCTAATACCAAAGGGGTTGGTAGAACACAAGTGGTACGAAGATGGAACGGTGAATAGTGGGGAGAGATTAAGTGGGGAGGATGGTGGGAGGGCAGGGCAGAGGAGGAGGGAGTGGGGGAAGGAGTCACTAACTGAGGATGTCTGAAAACACTATACTGAATCCTGTTATTGTATGTGTGCTTAAGGAGTTCAACTGGAGTTACTGTGTGCAGGAGTGAGAGGGTAATGCTCATTCAAGAAGCTATGGCTTATCAAACAGAAGCTCAGTGCCAGGTGTGGGATACCTCTCCTGGAGTTGTTGATCAGGGAGATTCCAGAGACCTCCAAACAATACAGGCTATTGCTATTATTCTTGATTCACCAGAACCTGATGGTAAGTTTCTATTGCTGAAGACACCATAAACTTAGTAACAAGACATTGAGAACTGATGGTACTAACCAGAACTTCCTGATGTCTGGCTGGCATTCACAGTATTGGAGGGCACTATGCAGGCTGATGATGGAGAAAATTCATCAACAGTCCTACCTGACTGAAGATTTGTTCAAAGACCAGTCCCCTGGGAAAAACACTTGCCTTCCTCTTCTACAGAACCCTTGGCATCTAAATTGACCACTGCCCCATGAAATCAAGACCCAAGATCTAGTTATGCCCTGCCATTTCCAGCTTATTTTCTTTTACTTTATCAGCTAGCTTTACAGAGCCTAGTGACTGCCATGTCCCTTTACCCCAGAGTCCAGAGTCACTACTGCAGCATGCCTTGACACTGTGTGTCTGAAATGCTATCTTGTGGGCAACTATGACTCATGTTGGAATAGAGTCCTGTTCTACCAAGCACAAGTCTCTGGAGCATTCCTTTTCTGTTAGAGCCATGCCAGTCCTGTACTCTGTTCCATAGGGATAAAGTTATTGTCACATCCCTTCTTCTGAAATGAGCTACTGAGTCATATCTCAGAGTCACAAACATGTGTGTACATATGTATTTGTGATCTGCTCTCCTGAGCATTTAGAATGAATATAAACCTCAAGTCCTAGTTGCCACAGACCCTGAGCACAGAACTGCCACTCCACTGCAGCTCTAAACACATGTGCCCTAGAATGGAGTGCTGCTGTGGGTTCCTATGGGCCCTTTACAAGGGCTGCTGAGGGAGAACAGTCAGCATTGATTTGTTATGAGTCTTCAAAAGCTCAATACATTGCACATAAAGTCCTTATCACCCCACTGCCAGAAGAGTTTTATAAGAATTTTGCTTTCCTTTTGTCCTGAAATGTACTGTTCTTTTCTGCAAGAAAACTAAAACAGATAAAACAACCAACCAACCAGCCAAATACCACCACCACCACCACCAACAACAACAACAAAAATGAGGGATAAATCCTTCTCAGTTGTTCTCAGATTGTCAATACTAGAAGAATGATTGAAAATGGAAAGAGGTCGATTTGGTAGATATACAGCGAACTTGAATAATCTAGTCCATATGATGGTATCTTTTCCCGGGAGGCTACACTGGTGTCACAAACATAAGACTACAGTACACCTGACTAGACATTTTATCACTTCCATGCTTCATGGCCATTCATGTGTACTCATATGCTGATCTTATATGGACTTTTAGAGGAAAGTGCACGAAAAATGTTTTCTTGTTCTTATTTAAGACATGATTGTGAGGGATTTTACCTTTGTTTGATATGTTAGGTTTTATTAACTTGACACAAACCTAGACATACCTGGGAAGATGGAAATACCAGAGTGCTGGGATTAGAGGCGTGAGTCACACTGCCTCAGTTGGAAGAGGGACTTTCAGTTGAGGAATTCCTTCCATCAGATTGGCTTGTGGGAATGTCTGTGGTGCATTTTCTTGATTGATAAATGATATAGGAAGACCCAGCCCACTGTGATGAGAGCCAACCCTAGGAATCTAGTCCTGAGTTGTATAAGAAAACAGTCTGAGCAAGCCCTGGAGAGCCAGTCAGTAATCAGTGTTCCTTCCCAGTCTAGTTCAGTTCCTGCCTTGGCTTCCCTTGATGGTGGACTGTAACCTGACAGTCAGTTAAATCCTCCCCCCCCTCACATGGCACTTGGTTAGCATTTAATCACATGAACAGAGAAACAAACTAAGACAATGTACAAATTACTTCTTGGGGCCTGTTAACACTGAACCGAGTATTGTGACAGTGGCTACTTATGCCCAAACATCTTTACTCCTGTATGACTTTTCCTGGGAAGGGATGAGGAAATGTCTATTTATCCCCAATAGTGCATTAATGACAAACTAAAGAAGAGATTCCATTTTTGTTAATGAGCCTGTGAGTTTCTTAATGTTTTATTAGAGCTTATTTTTGCCCTCTATCATCCCCTTCAGGCAAGCAAGTGCATGAGGATAGTTTAGCAAGCTGGAACTCCACTTACTTTGGGTTTTACATACACTCCTCTTCTGATAATGCACTGGGCAATCCAGGACCTTCACCTTCAGGTATTCTCTGTCCCAACAACTCGAGATCTACCCTTTTGTGTCTAGTTTCTATTCAGACGTGTCTGTGACTGAGGAGGCTGATCACATGGGCAACCTCACTTCCATATGTCAGCACTCATTGTAAGGACAAGGCAACCCATCTTCCTTAGCTCATCTTTTGTTCTTATGGTCCCCCAATTCAAGACTGCAATTGTGTTGTATGATTCTGCCTGGGGAGACACAAATGAATGTCCACTCACCCCAGCTATGCAACCATGACAGACCAAAGTAAAGACTTCTTCCAAGTCTACCTTCATGAATAACTGAGTTTATTAGGGTGAGGGTCACTTATAGGAGAATTGACCACTCAATGGTCACTTATCACTGAAAGGTACACCTGAGAATGGCAACGATTTACCACAGCTGCAGCCATGGAGTCCCCTGCATGATTTGTAAAACATCTCAGTGGGTCGAAAATCCCCCACCCCAATCCAGAATGCTTATATAACTGGTTATACAACTTTGAGAAAAGGATCATGAATCTTTTAAGTTTCTGAACTTCCTAAGAGTTGTGAATTTTATTTGCTTTCTGAGTCTTATTTCATATTTACAATGATTATATATCTGTGGTCTACATCTTCACATGTGTGTAGAATGTCACACTAATGATGGGTCTCTTCCACAATTTCTTTCTACCGTTTTCATGAAGATCTCTCAATAGTATCCAGCTCTTGCAGATCTAGGTAGTCTAGCTAGCCATCTGGCTCCATGGTTCTACTGTCTCTGCTTCTGAGTGTAGGATTACAAGGTGGCTGCCACATCCACTGCACATTTATGTGAGTTCTGCAAATTGAGCTCTGATTCTCATATCTGCATGGCAAGTGCCTTATGCACTGTGTGTGTGTATGTGTGTATGTGTGCATGTGTGTGCAAGCAAGCGCAGATGCCTGGTGAGTGTAGTGACTTTGGAAACTTCTGGAGTGGAGCTTTGGGTAGTTGTGAACCACCCAGTGTGGGTGCTGAGACCTGAATTCAAGCCTTCTGGAAGAGAAGTGTGTGCTCTTAACTGTTGAGCCTTCTCTCCAGACCTTTAAAAGAAGATTTATTTTATTATTTTAAAATTACATATCTGTGTATGTGTGTGGGTATGAACACCTGAGTATAGGTCTTTTCTTTGGGGGGGGTTATAATTTATAATTTAATTACTACATTTCTTCCTTTCCCTTCCTCCCTTACACCCTCCCATATATCACTCTACACTCTTCTCCAAATTCATGGCCTCTTGTTTCATTCATTGTTATTCCATGAATATATGCACATATATGTACACATATGTCTATATATATTCCTAAACATAACCTCTTCAGCCTGTATAATGTTACTTGCATATATGTATTCAGGGCTGACCATTTGGCACTGGATAACCAGTAGACCCCCTCTCCTATTTTCAGCTTTCTTCAGTGACCTATAATTCTTTGTGTAGGATTAGGTCCTCATTGGCTCTTCTTTGTCATGTTTGGCATGTTCATTGGTCATCCTTTCTCAGCTCATGTCTGAGCAGTCATGTTGGTGAAACAATAGCCCACTAAGTCAAACTACTGCTGCCCATATGCTTAAGGGTGAAGGTATCATTAATTGGAACATGGGTGACTACCATGGGCCACCCCACTGGAGAAAACTGACTCTCCCTTCCTCAGCATCCATCAACTGCCTATGACCCCTTAGCTTATAACTCTTTCCCTTTCCGTTCTGGCGTGTTGATAACTTGATTTTGTCCAAGGTTTTTTGTTTTGTTTTGTTTTGTTTTTTACCAGCAACCATAGTTGTTGTGAGTTTATGAGGACACCGCCCTGCCATGTCCAGAAGATGCTATTTCACAGCTTCCCTGGTCTCTGGCTCTGACAATTTTTCTGGCTCTTCTTTGGGGTGCTCCCTGAGCCATGTGAATGGAGGGGTATGGTGGTTTGAATGCAATTGATCCTAATAAGCTCAAAAGGAGTGGCACTGTTAGGAGCTGTGGCCTTGTTGGAGGAAGTGTGTCACTGGGGCATGGGGTGCAGGCTTTGAGATCTCCTATGCTCAAGCTATACCCAGTGACACAGACCACTTCTTGTCTGCACATCAAGATGTAGAACTCTCAGCTTCTCCAGCACCATGTCTGCCTCACACTTCCATGTCCCACCATGGTGATAACGGACTAAACCTCTGAAAATGTAAGCCACTCCATTTAAATGTTTTCCTTTATAAGAGTTGCCATGGTCATGGTGTCTCTTCACAGCAAGAGAAACCCAAAGATAAGGAGGTATGATATAGATGTCCTATTTGGGGTGAACACTCCACTGTTACCTTCTTTAGAGCCCTCAGTCAACTGCTTTGTGCATCTCTTCAGGGCTTTTGCTTATACCCAGAGGGTGAGACAGTGTGAGTATTCATATCTCATGTTATTTGCTAGAAGAAAACTGACCTGTTGTTTGAATCTTAGACGGTCTTATAATAAAAACCCCAAAGCCAGATATCAGGGTGAAGGTTGAAAGACCAGAGAAGCAGAGCAAGCCACAGTCACCTCCTACTACCTCACCAACTCCACAAATCCTTTGACTGAAATCCTCTGAGTCCTCACCCAAAAGGGTCTCAGCTGAACTGCCTTAGTTCCTGTTTCCTCATGCCTTATATACCTTTCTCTGCCCAGCCATCACTTCCTGGGATTAAAGGCATGTGTGCTTCCCAGCACTGTGATTAAAGGTGTGTGCCACCACTGCCTGGCTCTGTTTCCAGTGTGGTCTTGAACTCACAGAGATCCAGACAGATCTCTGCCTCACAAATGATAGGATTAAGGGTGTGTGCTACCACTGTCTGGCTTCTATGTCTAATCTAGTGGTTGGGTCTGTCTTCTGATTCTCAGGCAAGCTTTATTAGGGTACACAAAATATCACCACACTGACCATTTAGTGTTTGTACTTTTATGGAACATTTAAAACATGGAAGTTTACAGAATCTAATATGTCTTGGGTGATAATGGTGCATCAGTAAACATGGATGTGTAAGTAACAGTCTGTCTGCGGGTGTCTTTGTTACTGAGGTGTTTCTTGGATACTGGAAGACAGTTGGATCTTGTTTTTTAATCCAGTCACTTCGTCTTAATCCTGTTACTGATGAATTGAGGTCATTTACATTTAAGATAACCATTGAGAGAATTCTGCTAAATTCTGCAATTTTGGTTATTATCCTAATTGGTTAGAGGTACCCTGCCACCCGACTTTGTTTGCTGGTTCACTGTACTGGACGTGATGTATTCCTCTGAAAGTCTCTCTTGTTCATCTGCTCCTGTAATGGAATTGTTTTCTTCCCTGTGCCATCACGGCTGACATGTCTTGTCCTTTTCTTCCCTTCTGTACAGCATTCATTTAGGTACATTCTGCAGTACTAGATTGGTAGTCATAACTGTCCGAAAGTGTGCTTGTCTTAAAATGTTCTTAAGTTTTTGTCAATTTTAAAAGACAGCTTTGTGGATATAGTGGTATTAACTGACAATTATTTACATTTAGGGCTTGAAATTCACCACCCCACATTTCCCTGTCTCTTAGGGTTGCTGATTAGAGATTTGATGTTATTACAATGTGTTTTCTTTTGTGAGTTGAAAAAAGAAATTATTTGGAACTTACAGTTTCAGAGGGTGTGTCCATGACTACCATGGTGGGGAGCATGGCAGCAGGGATGCATTGTGCTGGAGCAGTAGCTGAGAGCTTACAACTTGATCCACAAGCATGAGGTAGAGAGAGCGACCTGAGAATGAATGAGATGGGCTTTGAAGTTTCAGTAACACAGTAACACACCTCCTCCAATAAAGCTGAATATCCTAATCCTTCCAAACACTTCCACCAACTGGGGACCAATTATTCAAACATTTGAGGCTATGAGGGGTGCACTGCCATGTAAGCAACCATAGTCACAGTGTTTATCACATAAACAGATAGCAAAGTAGGACACTTAGCCACACTATCTTTTCAAAGTCCACCTTTACCCACTTTATCTTTTCAAAGTCCACCTTTACCCACTTTATCTTTTCAAAGTCCACCTTTAGCCACCCTATCATTTCAAAGTCCACCTTTACCCACCCTATCATTTCAAAGTCCATCTTTATTCATCCTATCTTTTCAAAGTCCATCTTTACCCACCCTTTCTTTTCAAAGTTCATTTAATACTTAATCCTTATTTCTATCTGTCCTCCTCCCCCCAGTCCTAATCTTATTGACTATAGTCCCAATATACTCCATAGTATCCTTCTTTACTCTCAACAGTGTCTGAATTCTAAGGGGCCACTGTTATGATTAGCTGGGTGACATCTGCATAGTGTTAGTTTCAAACAGCTGCAGTTGTTCTCCCAGTTAATATCCTACTTGGGGAGTATTATAGAGCCTATACAAGGACACAGACCTCCTGCCTGAGGGAATATTATTATTATTCCCAAAATCTAACATTATGTTAAAAATCCCAAAAAAACTCAGAATAGAAGGAATATTTCTTAACATAATAAAGGTATATAGGGCAAACCTACAGCTAGCATGTCAAACAGGGAAAAGCTCAATGTGGTTTTCCTAAAGCAAGGAACAAGACATGGGTGTTCACTTCCTCCACTCTTTGCTGGAAGTCTTAACAAGAGCAATGGAACAACAACAATCCTACACAAGAAGGAAAGAAAAGGGATGCAGACAGGAAAGGAAGAAGCCAAACTATCTCTATTTGTGGATGATATAAGTCTATATCCTCAAGACACCACTGTGGAACTCTTAGAACTGACAGACACTTACACAAAGTGGCAGGATACAAGGTTAATACACAAAATGACTAGGCTTTCTATAGACCCACAACAAACAAACTGAAAGAGAAATTGGGAAAGCAATCCCATTCACAATAGCTTGAAAAAAATAAAGAAAAAGAAATGCCTTGGAATACAGCTAACCAAGGACATGATAGACCTTGCAAGGAAACTTAAAACATTGAAGAAAGACATTGCAGAAGACACTGAGAGATGGGAAGGTTCCCCATCCTCATGGATTAGAAGAAGCAATAATGTGAAAATGGCTGTCTTATTGGAAGCAACCTACAGAGTCAATGGAATGCCAATGAAAATTCTAAGCCTTTCTTCACAAAAAGATAAAGACATTTGAAAATTCATATGGAAGTACAAGAGATCCCTGACAGCCAAAGCAATCCTGTGTAAAAAGCATACTGCTGGAGGTATCACCATACCCGATTTCAAGTTACACTACAGAGCCATAGTAATAAAATCAGCATGGTACTTATAGGATCACTTCCTCTTTCAGCACAGCTCTGTCACTTCTTCTCTGTCTGTACAGACCTCCAGACCTTTATAGTTAACTAGTATGGGAATTTAAGGCGTGTGCCACCAGTGGCTCTGTTCCCAGTGTGGCCTTGCACTCACAGAGATCCAGACAGATCTGTGCCTCCTGAGAGATAGTATTAAAGGTGTGTGCTACAATTGCCTGACCTCTATGTTTACTATAGTGGCTGGCTTTTTCCTCTGATCCTCAGATAAACTTTACTGGGGGACACAGATAAAATATCACCACATCTGCCTCCTGGTGTGGGGGCTGCTCTCTAACTCTCCTTCCTTGTGGCACTTGAGAGAAAAGTCCTTCTGGTCCTGTGCAGTCCACAGTCAGCTCAGCATCCTCCAAGAAACCAGAGCATCTCCACTGTGTTAACTGCCTTGTCTAGGCTCACTCAGGCTGGAGCAGTGAGAGAGATGGAGTGGTGAAGGTCCTGGCCAACAAGCCTGAGTTGCTGAGTTTGATGCCCTGAACCCACATGGTGGAAGGAGAAAACCGACTACACAAGCTGTCCTCTGGCCCCCATGTGCACCTGTAAGTTAAAAAAGATGAAGACTTCAAAAAAAGAATTTCAAATGTCCATAAGGGACTCAAACTAATTCTGACTTACTATTAATGACTTAAAAATATGTGGCTATTGGTTTGCTACATACAATTATGTTGACCTTGAAGAACCTATTTAATTTACATTATCTGTCAGAATTATGACAATATGTAATCCACATTTTATCATTTTTTGTTAGGATAGATATGGCAATTAAATAATCTGAGTACAGAATTCCATAATAGTCAGATTATTATCTTACTTAAATCTAAAAGTTGTCACAAGGAGAAGTGTGTAGTTTTGTGATAAAATGCTTGTCTAGCACGTACAAGGCCTGGGCTGGAGCCTTAGCCTTAAACATAATTGACTAAATATGCTATTGTAGAATTAACTCATTTGTTTAAAAATTTACATATTTGCATTCTTATATAGTAAGATTAAAATAATCTGAATATTAAAAAAGTTATTTGGAGATTACACCTCATCCCAGTCACAAAGGCTAAGATAAAACAAAATAAATGACATCAAATACTGGCAACGACATGAGGAAAGAGTAGCACTTACCCATTTTGGTGAGGGTGCAAATTTATGTAGCCATTGTGGAAATTAGTGTGAAGTGTCCTTAAAAAGCTAAAAAAATAATACCCTATGATCCAGCCATATAACTCCCACCACAGATCCACAAGATTCCATTTCCTTCTCCAGAGACTCTTGCAGGTTCATCTCTATTAGGAGATGGAATCAGTCTACCTGTCCATCAGCTGATGAATGGATAATGAAAGGCCCAGAGAGTCAAACATTGCATATTCTCCCTCATATGTGGGGCAGAGGTTTGAATTTTTAGATTTGTATGTTTAATTCGGAGTAGACCCCAGGAAGCCAAAAAGGTCCCTTGAGAAGGATGGGGAAGAACTCTTAAAAAGAGAAAGGCTGAAGTGTGTGTGTGTGTGTGTGTGTGTGTGTGTGTGTGTGTGTGTGTGTGTGTGATCCTAGAGATTAAAGATTTAAGCAGGGATGAGAGTTAAGGACACAAGGAGAAGAATAAGTGGAGATGGGTTAACACAAACTAGAAATAGAGGACAAGAGAGAAAACATTCTTCTGTTTTCTTCAGTTACTCCTCCATCTTATTTTTGAGACAGGGTCTCTCCCTGAACCTGGGGCTCACTGACTCAGCTAGATGGGCCCCACCAGCAAGCCCCAGGGATCTTCCTCTCTCCACGCTCCCATGGCTGGGTGTCAGGGATGTGTCACCTGGAGTTCTGCGTGGGTGCTGCGGGTCCCAACACAGGTCCTCAAGCTTGCACAGCAAGCCCATAGCTGATGGTGCCCTCCTAGCTCTGTGAACACAGTTCTATCTGCCTACGAAGCTGGGCATTGAGTACCGGCTCTCTCACACCCAGTTCTCTGTAATGTCTGTCCTTTGTGGTCTTCCTGATATTCATGAGACCCCATCCTGTGGTGACCAAGGCTCCCTAATGGCTCCTATGAGACAGTTCATCAGAGACTGACATCTCTTGTATTACCTTGGATTATGTAACCTCTTCCTCATGGAGGACAGTCAGCTCTATTACTTTATACACTGCCAGTGTCCTCAGGCTCATTCCATATTCCCTACATCCCACATCCCTATGAGCTAGGCTGTGAGAGTCTCTTTTATTGTTTGTTTAAAAGTCCCAACTAGAGCAATTCATTTCCTGATGTTCCTCGATTATCTTAGTGTCCTGTCCTGGGCTGTTCTTAAGGTCTCCAGCTGCCTCCTGAATCATGGAATTTCCCTTCCTCTGTATTATCAGATCAGCCTCAGGGCTCTCTCCTTTCTTTATTCTCTTTCTTTCCTTCCTTCCTTCCTTCCTTCCTTCCTTCCTTCCTTCCTTCCTTCCTTCCTTCCTTCCTTCCTTCCTTCCTTCCTTCTCTCTCTCTCTCTCTCTCTCTCTCTCTCTCTCTCTCTTTCTTTCTTTCTTTCTTTCTTTCTTTCTCTCTCATATATTACATCCTGACCACAGTTCCCTCTCCCTTATCTCCTCCCAGGCCCTCTCTTCTACCTCCCCTCTCCCTCATATCCACCTCTCCTATGTTTCCTGTCAGAAAACCGTAGGGCTCACAGGAATATAAGCCAAACATAGCATAACAAGTTACAATAAGGCTAGGTACATACCCTCATATCAAGGCTGGATGGGGCAATCCCATAGGAGGAAGAGGGTCCTCAAAGCAGGCAAAGAGTCAGAGACAGCTCCCACTCCAATGTCAGGCGTCCCACAAGGACACCAAGCTACACAACCATAACATATATGCAGAGGGCCTAGATCAGACACATGCAGGCTCCCTGATTGTTGGTTCAATCTCTGTGAGATACTATGATCCTAAGTTAGTTGTTTCTGGGTTTTCTTTGTGGTGCTCTTGACCTCTCTGGCTCCTACAATCAATCTTTCCTCCTCTGCAGAATTACCCAAGTTCTCCCTAATATTTGGCTGTGGGTCCCTAGCAAATAACCTGTCATCATAGAGCCTTTGTCCAGTGACTGATGGAGGTAGATACAGAGATCCACGGCCAGGCACCAGGCTGAGCTCTGGGAATCCAATTGATGAGAGAGAGGAGAGATACTGCAGGCGAGGGATGTCGAGATCGTGATGGGAGGACATGCAGAGATGACTGGCCACACTAGTGGAAGCCCATGAACTGTGGACTGGTGGCTGTCGAGCCCCCATGGGACTGGACTAGGCCCTCTGGATACAGAAGACGGTTGTTTGGCTTGAAC
>CABHPQ010071739.1:15035-31982 GCA_902168405.1 Peromyscus aztecus
CAGATACAGAGATCCACGGCCAGGCACCAGGCTGAGCTCTGGGAATCCAATTGATGAGAGAGAGGAGAGATACTGCAGGCGAGGGATGTCGAGATCGTGATGGGAGGACATGCAGAGATGACTGGCCACACTAGTGGAAGCCCATGAACTGTGGACTGGTGGCTGTCGAGCCCCCATGGGACTGGACTAGGCCCTCTGGATACAGAAGACGGTTGTTTGGCTTGAACTGTTTGGGGGGCACCCAGGCAGGGGGATTGGGATCTGTCCGTGGTCTATGGGCAGGCTTCTGGGAATCCGGTGCCTGTGGTGTGACACCTTGCACAGCCTTGATGCAGTGGGAAGGGGCTTGGACCTGACTAGGCTCAGTGTGCTGGGCTTTGCTGACTCCCCATGGGAGACCTTGATTTGGGTGATGTGGGGATACGGGGTTGCTTGGGAAAGAGGGTTGGGGGTGGGAGGAGGGAGGAGGGGGGATTTGTGGATAGTATGTGGAGTGAGTAAAAAATTTCTTAATAAAGAAAAAAAAAGAAAAAAAATTGACTGTGGGTCTCTGCATCTGTTCCCATCAGTTGCTGGGTGAAGCCTCTCGGATGATGATTGGGCTAGGTGATGATCTATGAGTATAGCAGAATATCAATAGGAATCATTTCATTGACTTTTTTCCCAGTCATGCTTGGTTCTATCCTAGGGCTCTGGGCTATCCAGCCTCTGGTTCCTGGCCCTTCAGGCAGTTTCAGGGGTGGGATCCCTCTTATGTTATGGGTCTCAAGTTATGCCAGTCAGTGGTTGATCGCTCCTTTGCTTTATATCTAATATGCACTTATAAGTGAGTACATACCATATTTTGTCTTTCTGGGTCTCGGTTAGTTCACTCAGAATGATTTTTTCTAGTTCCTTCCATTTACCTGCAAATTTCATGATGTAATTTTTTTAAACTGTTGAGTAGTACTCCAATGTGCAATTGTACCACATTTTCTTTATCCATTCTTTGGTTGAGGGACATCTAGGTTGTTTCCAGTTTGGGCTATTATGAATAAAATTTCAATGAACATAGTTGAGCAAGTGTCTTTGTGATAGGATGGAGCATCCTTTGGGTATATGCCCAAGAGTGGTATAGCTGCAACTCAGGGGTAGATTTTCTGAAATTTTCTGAAAATCCACCATATTGATTTCCAAAGTGGCTATACACATTTGCATTCCCATCAGCAGCGGAGGGATGCTCCTCATCCTCTGCAGAATAAGCTGTCATTTGTGTTTTTTATCTTAGCCATTCTGACAGGTGTTAGATGGAAGCTCAGAGTCATTTTCATTTGTATTTCCCTGATGGCTAACGATGTTGAACATTTCTTTGTTTCTCAGGCATTTGGGATTCCTCTCTTGAGAATTCTCTGTTTAGATCTGTACCTCATTTTTTTGTTTTGTGATCTTATTTTATTTTTCTTTTTTTGTTTATTAAAAACATTTTACATACCTAAATCACAGATCCCGCTCTTTCCCCCTCCTGACACTCCAGTCTTCCTCCCCAACCCATTCACCATTCCCTCCTACAAGAAGGAAAGGCCTCTCATGGGGAGTCAGCAGAGCCTGGTACATTCAGTAGAGGCATATCTGAGCCCCTCCCCCTGCCTCAAGGCTGTGCGAGGTGTCCCACCATAAGTAGTGGGCTCCAAAAAGCCAGCTCATGCACCAGGGATGGATCCTGATCCTACTGCCAGGGGGCCCCCATAAGCAGATCATGCTACACAACTGTCTGGATTATGCAGCGGGCCTAGTCCAGTCCCATGGAGGCTCCACAGGTGTTGGTCTAAATGTCATGAGTTCCCATTAGTTGGGTTTGGTTGTCTCTGTAGGTTATCCTCATCATAATCTTGATGCCCCTTGCTCATAGAATCCCTCTTCTCTCTCTTTGACTAGATTCCTGGAGCTTGGCCTGGTGCCTGGCTGTGGATCTCTGTATCTGCTTCCATCAGTTACTAGAGAAAGTCTCTATGATGACAGTTAGGATATAAAACATGATTACTGGGATAAGCCATGTCAGGCACCCTTTCCACTATTGCCAGTAGTCTAAGCTAGGATCATCCTTGGGGGATTCCTGGAAACTTCAGTAGCACCCAGTTTTTCCCCTATCCCGATGATGTCTCCCTCTATCATGGTATCTCTTTTATTGCTCTCCAACTTCATCCCTGTTCCAACATGACCATCCTGATCCCTTATGTTCTTATCTCCCATCCTCTACCCTCCATTCCCACCCCCCCCCCACCCCCCCCGTGTCAATCATCCCGAGTGAGTGTAGTCCTGGAGATCTCATCTATTTCTACTTCTCAGGGCAATCCATGTGTCCCTCTTTGGGTCCTCCTTGTAAGCTAGCTTCTCTGGAGCTGTGGGTTGTAATCTAGTTATCCTTTGCTTTACATCTAGTATCCACTTATGAGTGAGTACATACCATGTTTGTCCTTCTGAGTTTGGGTTACCTCACTCAGGATAATATTTTCTAGTTCCATCCATTTGCCTGCAAATTTCATGATGTCATTGTTTTTCTCTGCTGAGTAGTACTCCATTATGTATATGTACCACATTTCTTAATCCATTCTTCAGTTGAGGTGCATCTTGGTTGTTTCCAGGTTCTGGCTATTATGAATGAGCCTGCTATAAACATAGTTGAGCATGTGCCCTTGGCATGATTGAGCATTCCTTGGATATATGTCCAAGAGTGGTATAGCTGGGTCTTGAGGAAGATTGATTCCCAATTTTCTGAGAAACCAAAATACTGATACCCAAAGTAGCTGTACAAGTTTGCACTCCTACCAACAGTGTAGGAGTGTTCCCCTTGCTCCACATCCTCTCCACCATAAGCTGTCTTTAGTGTTTTTTTTATCTTATCCATTATGACAGGTGTAAGATGGTATGTCAAAGTCATTTTGATTTGCATTTCCCTGATTTATTTACATAATTTGGAGATCAGCCCTCTGTCAGATGCAGGGTTGGTGAAGATCTTTGCTCATTCTGTAGGTTTTCATTTTGTATTATTTATCATGTACTTTGCCTTACAGAAGCTTTGCAGTTTAAGGAGGTCCCACTTATTAATCGTTGCTCTCAGTGTCTGTGCTACTGGTGTTATATTTAGGAAGTAGTCACCCCTGCCAATGCATTCAAGACTACTTCCTACTTTCTCTACTATCAGGTTCAGTGTAACTGGATTTATGTTGAGGTCTTTAATCCACTTGGATTTGAGTTTGTGCATGGTGACAGATATGGATCTATTTGCAGTCTTCTACATGTTGACATCCAGTTATGCCAGCACCATTTGTTGGAGATGATTTCTTTTTCCATGGTACAGTTTCAGCTTCTTTGTCAAAAATCAGGTGTTCATAGGTGTGTGGGTTAATGTCAGGGTCTTCAATTCTATTCTCTTGGTCCACATGTCAGTTTTTAAGCCAATACCAAGCTGTTTTTATTACTACAGCTCTATAATAAAGCTTGAGATCAGGGATGGTGATGCCTCCAGAGGTGTCTTTATTGTACAGAATTGTTTTACCTATCCTGTGGGGGACCATCCTTCACCACCACATTTCCCCATAGTACTCTTGAGTAGGAGCAGCAGGAAATGTTAGTTACAAGGATAGAGGGGAGAGAAACAGATAGAAAACTACAGCATAGCCTCGAGAGGGCCTGGATGCTAATCCATCAGACCTCAACTGTCTCTGCCCTAGGGTATTTAAAGGAATGCCAAGGGGTGGAGCAAAAGACCTCCCCCCAGCACAGCCAAGTGCAGACCATCTCAGACACCTGCCCTCAGGCCGGTGGTCCAATCATCCTCTCTATGCAGACCTACTGGGTAAACCACTAGGAAACCTAAAATGGGCTCCAACACTATCCTGGTTTTTTGTTTTCCTATATGAACTTGAGTATTGTTCTTTCCAGGTCTGTGAAGAATTTTGTTGGGATTTTGATGGGGATTGCATTGAATCTGTAGAATGCTTTTAGTAAGATTGTCATTTTTCACTCTGTTAATCCTACCTATCCATGAGTATCGGAGATCTTTCCATTTTCTGATATCTTCTTCAATTTCTTTCTTCAGAGACTTAAAGTTCTTGTCATACAGGTCCTTTATTTGCTTAGTTAGAGTTACCCCAAAGTATTTTATATTATTTGTGGGTATTGTTAAGGGTGATGTTTCTCTGATTTCTTTCTCAGCCAGTTTATTGGTTTTATATAGGAGAGCTACTGATTTTTTTTTAAGTTAATCTTGTATCATGCTGCATTACTGAAGGTGTTTATCAGCTGTAGGAGTTTCCTTGCAGAATTTTTGGGGTCCCTTGTGTATACTATCATATTGTCTGAAAATAGCAAAAGTTAGACTTCTTCCTATCCAATTTGTATCCCCTTGATCTCCTGTTGTCTTATTGTTCTAGCTAGGACTTCAAATACTATATTGAATAGATACAGGGAGAGTGGACAGCCTTGTCTTGTTCCTGATTTTAGCAGAATCACTTTGAGTTTCTCTCCATTTAACTTGATGTTGGCTGTTGACTTGCTGTACATTGCCTTTATTATGTTTAGGTATGTTCCTTGTATTCCTGATCTCTATAGGACCTTTATCATGAAGGGGTGTTAGATTTTGTCAAAGGCTTTTTCAGCATCTAATGAGATGATCATGTGTTTTTTTCCTTCATTTTGTTTATATGGTGTTTTATATTGACAGATTTTCGTATGTTGAACCATCCTTGCATGTCTGTTATGAAGCCTACTTGACCATGGTGGATAATTTCTTTGATATGTTCTTGGATTCAGTTTGCCAGTACTTTATTGAGTATTTTTTGCATCAATGTTCATGAGGGAGATTGGTCTGTAATTCTCTTTCTTTGTTGCATCTTTGTGTGGTTTGGGTATCAGGGTAGCTGTAGCCTCATAAAAAGAATTTGGTAATGTTCCTTCTGTTTCTATTGTGTGGAACAATTTGAAGAGTATTGGAATTAGCTCTTCTTTGAAATTCTGGTAGAATTGTTCACTGAAATCATCTGGTCCTCGGCTTTTTTTGGAGGGGGGACTTTTAACGACAGTTTCTATTTCCTTAGGTGTTATAGGTCTGTTTAAATTGTTTATCTGGTCTTCATTTAATTTTAGTATGTGGTACCTACCCAGAAAATTTTCCATTTCTTTGAAATTTTTCAATTTTGTGGAGTACAGGTTTTTGAAGTATGACCTGATGATTCTCTGTATTTCCTCATTGTCTGTTGTTAGTTATGTCTCCCTTTTCATTTCTGATTTTGTTAATTTGGATATTCTTTCTCTGCCTTTTAGTTAGTTTGGATAATCTATCTTGTTTGCTTTCTTAAAGAACCAATTCTTTGTTTCACTGATTTTTTTTGTGTTGTTCTCTTTGTTTCTATTTTATTGATTTCATTTCTCAATTTGATTATTTCTTGGCGTCTATTCATCCTGGGTGACTTTATTTCTTTTTGTTTTAGAGACTGTAGGTGTGTTCTAAGTCACTAGTGTGAGATTTCTCCAACTTCCTTATGTGGGCATTTGGTGCCATGAATTTTCCTCTTAGCACTGCTTTCATAGTGTCCCGTAAGTTTGGGTATGTAGTACATTCATTTTCATTGAATTCTAGGAAGTTTTTAATTTCTTTCTTTCTTCCTTGACCCATTGGTGATTCAATTGAGCATTATTCAGTTTACATGGGATTGTAGGCTTTCTGTAATATTTATTGTTGTTGAAATATAACTTTAAGCCATGGTAGACTGATAAAATTTTCTTTGTATCTGTTGAGATTTGCTTTGTGACCAAGTATGTGGTCAGTTTTACAGAAGGTTCCATGGGGTGCTGAGAAGAAGGTATATTGTTTTGTGTTTGTCTGGAATATTCTGTGGATATCTATTAAGTCCATTTGAGTCACAGCATCTGTAAGATCCCTTATTTCTCTGTTAAGTTTCAGTCTGGCCGATCTATCCAGTGGTGAGAGTGGGGTGTTGAAGTTTCCCACTATTAATGTGTTGAGTTTGATGTGTGGTTTAAGCTTTAGTAATGTTTCTTTTACATACATGGGTGCCCTTGTATTTGGGGCATAAATGTTCAGAATGGAAGTATTGGTGGGTTTTTCCTGTGATGAATACATAATATCCTTCCTGATCTCTTTCGATTGATTTTAGTTTGAAGCCTATTTTGTTAGATATTAGGATAGCTACACCAGCTTGATTATTAAGTCCATTTGATTGGAAAGTCTTTTCCCAGTCTTCTACTCTGAGGTAGTATTTGTCTTTGAAGTTGAGGTGTGTTTCTTGTATACAGCAGAAGGATGGATCCTGATTTCATATCCACTCTGTTACCCTTGTCTTTTTATAGGTGAATTGAGTTCATTGATATTAAGGGATATTAATGAACAATGATTGTTAATTCCTGCTATCTTTTGGTGGTAGTGTGTGTGCATTTCCCTTCTTGGTATTTGCTGCTGTGGGTTTATCTATTTCCTGTTTGTTCATGGGTGCATCTGACTTCCTTAGGTTGGAGTTTTCCTTCTAGTGCTTTCTGTAGGTATGGATTTGTGGATAGATATTATTTAAATCTCATTTTGTCTTGGAATGTCTTGTTCTCTCCATCTATAGTGACTGAAAGTTTTGCTGGGTATAGTAGTCTGGGCTGGCATCTGTGGTCTCTTAGTGTCTACATTACATCTGTCCAGGTCCTTCTGGCTTTCAAAGTCTCCATTGAGAATCAGGTGTTATTCTGATGAGTCTGCCTTTATAAGTCACTTGGCCTTTTCCCTTTGCTGCTCTTAATATTCTTTCTTTATTCTGTATATTTAGTGGTTTAAATATTATGTGGCAAGGGGGCTTTTTTTTGTGGGTCTAGTCTATTTGGTGTTCTGTAAGCTTCTTGTACCTTCATAGGCATGTCCTTCTTTAGGTTGGGAAAGTTTTCTTCTATGATTTTGTTGAATATATTTTCTGTGCCTTTGAGTTGGTATTCTTCTCCTTCTTCTATCCCTATTATTCTTAGGTTTTGACTTTTCATGGTGTCCCAGATTTCCTGGATGTTTTCTTTTATGGCATTTTTGGCTTTGGTGTTTTCTTTTACTGATGAATCTATTTCCTCTATTGTATCTTTAATGCTAGATATTCTCTCTTCCATCTCTTGCATTCTGTTGGTTATGCTTGCATCTGTAGTTCCTGTTCATTTACTCAGATTTTCTGTTTCCAGCATTTCCTCAGTTTGTGTCTTCTTCATTGTTTGTATTTCAATTTTCAGTTCTTGAATTGTTTCCTTCTCATGTTTAATTGCTTTTTCATGGTTTTCTTGGCTTTCTTTAAGGGTTTATTGATTTCTTCTAATTTTTGTTTGTCTTTTTCTCAATTTCTTTAAGGGGTTTTTTCATTTCCTCTTTAAAGGCCTTTATCATCTTCTTAAAGTCATATTTAAGATCAATTTCTTCTGCTTTTTCTGCATTGGGATGTTCAGGTCTTGCTGATATAGTACCACTAGGTTCTGGTGGTGCCATATTGCTCTTCCTGTTGTTGAATGTATTCCTGCACTGGCACTTCCCATCTCTTCCTCCAATGAATGCAAATGGTGTCTGTGTCAGAGAAAGCCTCTTTTGGTCCAATCAGCACTCTTTGTCCAATTGGAGCTCTTGGTCAAATTGGAGCTCTTGGTCTAATCAGTCCGATTGGAGCTGGTGGAGACTGTGTCTTAGGAAGCAGTTGTGGTCTTGGAGGGTGGGTAGATTTTGGGATGGGGAGCGGCTTGTAGATTACAGGGTTCGTTGGGGGAGTGGTAGACAGCCCTGCCTGCAGGAGTTTTGCCTGCTGGTCTGCAATTGGGGTTGCAATGAGTGGGGATATGGGGATGCCCGTTGTGTCCCTGGGCATAAAGCCTAGAGGCTAGGGTGATGGGCTAAGAGAACAAAGACTCACCTCTTGGCCCAATCAGAGCTGGCAGAGTCTTTGTCTCAGGAAGCAGTTGCAGTCTTGGAGGATGGGTTGGTTTGGAGGGTGGGATGGTGCTTGCAGGTTACAGGGCCCCGGGGAGGATGGTGGTAGCCCAGCCTCCCTGCAGGAGTCCTGCCTTCTGGCCTGCAACTGGGGTTGCAATGGGTACAGGTATGGGGGCACAGGTTCTGACCCTGGGCCTAAAGCCTAGAGGCTGGGAGAACAAAGACTCATCTCTTGATCCAATCGGAGCTTGCGGAGTCTGTCAAATCTTTTTTTTTTCATTTTGTGTCCCACCTTTTCCACTCAGCTTTAATTTTAGTAGTACCTTGGTTTAATCTTGTCTTCTTTTCTTAAAAAAAATAGGCCTAGAAAATTGGTTCAATGGGTAAAGTGCTTGGTGCGCAAACATAAGAAACTGAGTTCAAATCCCAGCACCCACATAAAAGCCAAGCATGGTGGCATGCATCTGTAATCTCAGGGCTGTGTGGCTTGCTGGATATCCAGTCTAGGTGAAACACTAAGCTCCAGATTCATGAGAGACCCTGAATAAGGTAGAGAGCAATAAAGGACAATATCTGACCTTGACTAAATGCCTCCTCACATGGATACATACACACAAGAAAAAATATTTTATACACAGCACATTATATAAAAGAATTAAAAGAAACTATTAAATATAATAATGACTTCATGACACAGAAGTATTATATTGAATAAATAGATGTTAACATGGTCTTTAAAGGTAAATAAGTTTTATATTATTGCCAGTTTATATTTCTTGTAGAGATGAGTTCCAAGTCATGAAAAAGACAAAAGGAAAGTAACACTGTACAAATTAGAAATTATTTCAACAAAACATAATAGCTGGATTTACTGACATCTTTTGACAACAAAAAATAAAACAGTCAAAGATTTATGTGATCATTAGAGGTTTGGCATTGATTAATCACTGATGTCAATTGTTCTTCATTTTTACTTATTTGCAGTTTGAGGAACTAGATGTATGTTGATTAATTTTCCATTCATTTGAAGGCACACACTAAAGGAAGTATGCACAGATGGAAAAGACATCTTGGATTTCATATAGAATACTCCAGTGAGCATAGATGAAACACAGTTGTTTGTGTTTTGATAATTGCTAATGCTGGCTAAAAGACTTATGCAGATTTTTATATTACATTTCCTTACTTTATTTAAGTTTTAATTTTTCTATAATTAAGGCTTTAGTTGAGAGCTAGTAGATACCTTCCCTGGTTTGCTTTCTATTGCTGTGATAAACAGCATGACCAAAAGGATTTTGGTAGAGAAGAATTTTGGGGGCTTACACACTCAGATATCAGCCCACCATGGAGGGAAGTTAGGGAAAAAAACTAAAAAAGGAGCAGAGGCAGAAACAATGGAGAATGCTGCTTAATGGCTTGCTCTCCATAGTGGGTCATTTGCTTTATTATACAACTCAGGGCTACCTGCCCAGGAATGGTACCACTCACAGTGGCCTGAGACCAACCACATCAATCCTCAATCAAGAAAATGGCCAATAGATTTGTCTGTGGTCAACCTGATGAAGGCAATTTCTCAACTGAGACTTCCTCTACCAAGAATAATCTAGTTGGTATCTTGTTGACAAAAAAAAAGCCACCACAACACCTATGGGAACTAGTCAACATCAGAACATAACTGAGGCTGCAGCACAGAGAACACAGTGCTAAGCACAAAGGCATCTTATGTTGAGGTCCTTAGCCCACTTGGAGCAGATTTTTGTGCAGAGTGAGTGATAAGAATCTAATTTGGTCTTCTACATCTAGCTATCCAGTTTCACAGCACTGTTTGTTGAAGATGCTCTTTTCTTTCGATTGATTTTTCTTTTGTGTCTTTGTGGAAAATCAGATAGTGGTAGTTTATGGCTTGTAGTTGGGGTCTCTGCTCTATAGCATAGATGTATGAGTCTGTTTTTATGTCAGTACCATGCTGTTTTCATTACTATGGCTCTGTAGTGTAACTTGATATCAGGCATGGCAATACCTCCAACAATATGCTTCTTACTCAGGATTGCTTTTGCTGTTGGGGTTTCTCTTGTACTTCCATATGAATTTTAAGATGTTTTTCTAGTTCTATGAAGAAAGACATCAGAATTTTCATTGGGATTCCATTGACTCTGTAGGTTGCTTCCAATAAGACAGCCATTTTCACAATATTGCTTCTTCTAATCCATGAGGATGGGAAGTCTGTCCATCTCTCAGTGTCTCTTCAATGTCTTTCTTAGATGTTTTGGTTTCATTGCAAGGTCTTTCATGGCCTTGGTTAGATTTATTCTGTAGCATTTCTTTTTCTATATTTCTTAAAAAAAACTATTGTAAATGTGTTGTTTCCCCAATTTATTTTCCAGTTTGTTTGCAGTTGGTATATAGAAAGACGTGTGTGTGTGTGTGTGTGTGTGTGTGTGTGTGTGTGTGTGTGTGAACCTCATATCCTGGCACTTTGCTGAAAGTTTCTCTGAGGGTGAACTTTGATGGAAGCATTTTTTTCATTGTTCTCAATGAAAAAAATAGTTTTTCATTGTTACCTTATGAGGAGAAGTAGACATTGCTTAGTCCACCCAAAAGGAGAAAATTGTAACAAAGCCATACACAAAAAGTAAAAATAATAACCATATTTAAAGCTGTAGAGAAAAATCCCAACTCAAAAAGGCAAATGTCAAAATTACATCAAATATCCTTAGCAACCATAAATGACAGAAAATGTGGAATGGTGTATTTCAAACCTGAAATCTAAACAACTGTCAGTTAATATCACTGTATCCACAAAGCTATCTTTTAAAATTGGCAGAAAAATAATAATGTTTTAAGACAGGAGCAAATTCAGACAGTTATTGTAAAGGGAAGGAGTCCTTGTGCTCACAGATAAGCACTAGAAAAACCAGGAGTGTTATACAGGCAGGATTATTTCTTCAATGGAGAGATGTATACCTGTTTGTTTCCCAGAAATCTGAGAATGGATATAGTTAATAGCCTGGTGAGCTGGGCTATGTATAGGGCCAGGTCACAATTTAAGCCCCCAGAATATTATGTTTGCTTATCCCAGACTTTTCCTCCCTCAACTAAAGTGTGCCGTGGAGTCCATCTCCAAGGCTATACAAACAAGGTTCAGAGAAATGATCCACAGTGAAGTGAAGTAAGACTTAGGAATTTTTATCTGAGAGATATTTCTAAAACATCAAACTTTTGTGTGAAAGTTTTTAGAAATAGGTTTCTATCTCTCTGAGGGGGGAAAATTCAGATATGTTCTGAGGGTAATTTTCTGTTTTTCTTCTTCAGCCCTAATTCTACAGCTTCTTCTCAGCTCTAATTTTTCTCAGTTCTAATTTTTCTCAGCTCTCATCCTCTAACTCCTCCCTCCTCTCTCTCTCTCCCTCTCTACTCTATATACATTTTTAACAGCAGAGTCATTGCAATAATAAGAAAAGTTACAAAGTCCTCTAAAGGTCAAGAGTGCATTCCTTGAGGGACAATAAGGAGCAAACCCATTCACCATGGCAAGACATAGGCAGAGACATGGTGCTTGCCACTTTCCCATCCACTGTTAGCTAGACATAAAAACTATTTCTTTTTCAACTTGATTAATTGATTAGTTGTTGTTTGGAATCTAAACAATAAACAGTTACTTAATTGAAGCTTGAGTTTTATATCATAAACTGAGGTTAGAATGTTCATACAAAATATTAATTACTAAAGGGTCAGAACAGGTGAATGCTGAGTCTTGTTATCAGCTGCTAGCAGGGGAAGCTCAGGGTAATTCAGTCTCTGAAGGACCTTGATTCAACAAAGCCAGGCACTTTGTAATTTCATCCTTGTTCTAATCTGTGAAAGTCCTGCTTGTGATTTATCCACAGAGACACTTTGTCTGGCCCAATTGCACTATCAGTAAGCTAATGATAGAGAACAGACTTCTAAGTTTCTCAGCATGATGTGAAACACTTACTGAACTATGAGAGCTTGTTTTATTTACCAGAATAACACAGTGTGTGAAGTCATCCTCCTGACCATTTACAAATATATGTGCCCATAAGATTGAAATGTAATCCTGAGATTATAGGTACACATTACATGAAAATGCATGGCAATTGAGAGATACCATACCTGGATTTGCACTTGTGAAATTACAGACAGGAGCAACTGGTTTTTCAGGGTTCACGTCCCTGCAAGTCCTGCCTGACAGGGTTCTTCCATCAGAGACCATTTGTCTGGTGTTTGACATCTGAACACTATTTGTCACCTGCTGCACTTACATCATGGCCCATGACACCAGACCTTTACCTTGAGCACTGTTTTTAAGTCAATAAACATCCATTATTGTGAGAGATGTCACATGTACTTTACAACACCCTAGGTAACTTCTGTCCTGTCTGTAGGGCCAAGCTACTCTTGACTCCTACAGACTTTTATTTTGTCTCAGTCTTTCTCCCTACACCTGTATCTTGAGCACTGTGTCTGAGTCAACAGAAACCATCTTTATAGAAGATGCCATATGCATTTTGTAAAGAGTTTCAATGTAAATATGACTTCAGTATTGTTGTACACATGGGGCTGAGTTCATTATTCAGGACACTTTTTTCCAAACTTGTGCTGAGCTTAAATATGCCTAAAACACACTATCTGATGTCAGACTCTAGAAGGCTGAAACAATGCCAGCTACTGAGTCATGTTGAACCAGATTTCCTCCTTGCCTCACATGGACAATTACTCTGCCAGCCCTGCCTGGCCTTTGCAGTGACCTTCTGCAAATTCTGGCCATGAATATAGTATTGAAGAATATATATAGTATTGAAGAATATACGTAATGAATACTATACATAGAGGAAGGAAAGAATAGTCTCAGCCGTGACGGCACAGGGAAGAAAACAGTTCCATTACAGGAGCAGATGAACAAGAGAGACTTTCAGAGGAGTGAATCATGTCCAGTATAGTGAACCAGCAAACAAAGTGGGGTGGTAGGGTTCATCTAACAAATTAGAGTAATAACCAAAAATAAAGAATTTAGCAAACCTCTCTCAATAGTTATCTTAAATGTATATTGCCTCAATTCACCAGTATCAGGATTAAGATTAGCTAACTGGATTAAAAAAACAGGATCCAACTATCTTCCAGTACCCAAGAAAAACCTCAGTAACAAAGACACCTGCAGACTGAGGCTTACTTCCACATCCGTGTTTACTGATGCACCATTGTCATCAAAGATGCGTTAGATTCTGTAAACTTGTATGGTTTAAATGTCCCGTGAAACTTTAAACATTTAACAGTCAGTGTTCTTCCAGCTAGTAGTATTAGATAGGAATACTCACACTCTCTTACCCACTGACTCTACCCCAAATCCCTGAAGAGATGCACAGAGCGGCTGACTGAGGCTCTGAAAGAAGGTACAGTGCAGTGTCTAGCCTTAGATAGGACATCTGTTCCATACTCCTTCCACCTCCAAGCTAAAGGAGCACACCAAAGTAGAGAACAGGGAAGCTGTAAAATCATCTTCCTTCCATGACAGGGCAGTTGTACTCTTGAGCTCACAGCATCTGTGGTTGCTGGTTAAAACACACACACACACACACACACACACACACACACACACACACACACACACACAAATTCAAGCCAGTGAACATTCTGTCATGGTGATGCAAAGGGAAACGGAGCCCACTTTTACCTATGGAGCCATAGGCAGTTGATAGATGCTGAGGGAGGGAGAGTCAGTTTTCTTCAGTGGGGTGGCCCATGGTAGTCACCCTTGTCCCCATGAATGATACCTTCTTCACCCATGGGCACATGGGCAGCACTAGTTTGACTTAGTGGTCTATTGTCTCACTACCATGATTGCCCAGAAGTGAGCTGAGAAAGGATGATTGATAAACATGCCAAACTGAACAGGGAAAAGCCTGTGAGGACTCAACCCTACACAAAAACATTATAGCCAAAATGAGGACAACTGAGAGCAGGAGAGGTGGTCTTCCCCGGGGCAAAGCACACCTATTGGTTGTCCAGTATCAAATAATCAGCCATAAAAACATACATACAGGTAAGATTATACAGACTGAACAGGTTACATTTGGGAATATATACATATATATGTACATATATGCATAAAATAACAATTCATTAAAGAAGAGACTATGAATTTGGGAGGTCTTACAGGGAGAAAGAAGGAGAGAGAAATTTGGAAATTAAGTTATAATCTCAAAAAACGAAAGAATAAAAGAAAGAAAGACCTGTACTCACAAGCCCATACCCCCACATAGACAACAACAAATAATTTAACTATTATAAAAATAAATCTTTTTTAATTGTCTGGAGAGATGGCTCAACAGTTAAAAGCACATACTTCCCATCCAGAGGTCGTGAATTCAGTTCCCAGCACCCACATTGGTAGCTCACACTACCCATAGCTCCAGCACTTTAATCCCAGTCCTGGGAGGTATAGACGGACAGTAGAATCTCAGGGCATCACTGGGAAGATAGGCTAGAAAATTGGTGAGCTCAAGTTTCACTGAGAATCTGTCTCTAAAATGGAGGGATGGGATAATACCTCCCTGCTGAGCTCCTGGCCTGGTTCCAGAGAGCAGCAGCACCCAGCCCTCCTCTTTCCTGTGTTTGTTTAACCACACCTTTTGTTTCTCTTATTGCCCTATGTGAATCTTGTCTGAGGGTCAAGGATCAGAGAGTCCCCCAAGGATCAAAGGCCTATGCAAAACTTGGTTCAGGAAACCTGGAAAACTGTTGTACCTGACAAATCAAGTAATTTGCACTTGGCAATTGGTCTCTGGAAGCTCCTTTTAGGTTGCTTTGAAGGTATGGAGATTAACTGGCTCAACTGTAAATAGAGAGTAAATAAAAATGCCCTAGGCGAAGGGAAAGTGCTTCAGTCCTTCCAGGCTGGACTCCCCTGCAGCCATGAAGGGCTAGATTCATTCTTTCTTTTTTTTTATTACCTATTTTTAATTTTATTGATTTTTCTCTCAATTTCTTTTTTCTCTTTTTTAATAAATATTTTTATTTTATAATTAATTTAATTTTATATATCAGCCACAAATTCCCCTGTCCTCCCTCCTCCCAGCCCCCAGCCTTCCCCCAATACATCCCCCATTCTCAAGATGTCTCTGAGTCTTCTTTCCACAGACCCGCATGAACCCACACACCCGAGTCATGACACACAATTATAGGAGAGGTCGTTGATCAAGGTAGACAACCAACCTTGACCTGCAAACTCAACACAAGTAGACACATGTACACACACACACTCACACACACACCCACACCCACACACACCCCCACACACACCCACACACACACACACAGAGCCAGTGCATAAAGCACTTGCCATGCTATGCAGATCCAAGGAGCGGAGCTCAGTCTCCAGAACCCATATAAATATTGAGTAGGTGTGGCAGCCACCACCTTGTATTTCCATACTCAGAAGGGAGAGACAGTAGAACCATGGTGAAAGCTGGCTAGCTAGACTTCAGAGATCTGGAAGCTCTGGGTTCAACTGAGAGAGCCTGACTTGATGAAAAAGGTAGAAAGCAATTGAGTAGGAAGCCCAGTTGGCCTGACTGATCACACACGTGTGAACATGCACACCCTACAGAGAGACACATTTTCGATATAAAATGAGACTCAGGAAGTATATAAAAAACCACAGGTCTTTGAAAATATAGAAACTTCAAAGATTCATGATGCTCCCTTCAAAGTTATATATCAGTGAATATTCTGGGTAGGAGGCAGTTCAGACAAGCTGAGATTCCTGCTGATCATGCAGCAGGCTCCATGGCTGCAGCTGTGGTGAATCATTGCCATGCTGGGAGAGACTTTTCAGGGTTTCAGCTGCCTCTGAGTGTTTGATGTTTCTATAAGTAACACTCACCCTAATAAACTCATTTATTCACAAACTAGACTAGGAAGACATTGTTTCTTTGGTCAGTCATGGGTACCTAGATGGACTGAATAGACAGACATTCATTTGTGTCTCCCCAGGAAAAATGATATAACACAATTTCTGTCTTCAACAGGGACCAGAAGAGCCAAAGATGAATTGATGAGGACTGCTAGTTTTATCCTTACAGTGGGTGCTGGTTGTGGATATGAAGCTGCCTGTGCAAGTAGCCCCCTCAATCCCAGACGTATCTGAGTAGAAGCTAGACACAAAAGGGTAGATATTGGAAGACTTTTGGAGACAAGGAATACTACCTTTGTCTGCAGTGGGGTGCACATGCACCTCAAATAGGGAGGCATGCTAGGATAGTAGATGCAGTGTTAAGTCCGGAATTTCCATGCATAACACCTGCAGGTAAAGGTCCTACATTGCCCAGCACATTGTCAGAAGAGGAGTGTATGTAAAAGACAAACCAAGTGGAGCTCAGGTTGCTAAACTATCCTCAGGCGCTTGCCTGTCTGAAGAGGATGGCAGAGGACAAAATAAGCTCTAATAAAACACTAAAAACCTCAGTGTCTCATTAAACTAAACATGGGTGAAATCTCTTCTTTAATTTGTCATTGGCATCTTCTCTGGGGTAAATAGACATTTCTTCATCTCTTCCTAGGAAAAGTATACAATAGGAGAGATGTTTTAGCATAAGTATCCAAGGTCACAATATGGAATTTGGTATCACAGGCCCTAAGAAGTAAATTGTACATTATTTTAGTTTGTTTCTCTGTGATGTAATTAAACACTAACCAAATGCAACTTGAGGGAGGGAAGGATTTAATTGGCTGGGAGGTTACAGTTTACCATCAAAGGAAGCCAAAGCAGGAACTGAAGTAGAGATACTGTGAAGGAACACTGCTTACTGACTTGCTCTCCAGGGCTTGCTCAACTTGCTTTCTTATCCAGGATTACATTCTTCATTCCTAGAGATGGCACTCACACAGTGGGCTGGGTCCTCCTACATCAACTAAGCAATCAAGAAAATGCCCCCACAGACATATGAACAAGCAGATCTGATGGAGGCAACCCCAAATTTAGAGTTTCTCTT
>CABHPQ010071766.1:5113-33293 GCA_902168405.1 Peromyscus aztecus
TTTGGACTGTATAACCAAACCTCTATCCATGCCAGATAAAAGGGTGGCATGTAATAATAAGATATGAGGACTCTGTAGACAACAAGATGTATCATGTCTCATCCAGTCTCAGAGCTGTTCCCATGCTGAAGGATCAGCATATATGTCACCTGTCTTCTAGTTTTTTTTCCTTTGTATCTGTAGCCAAGATTTTCAGGAGGTCTTCCCCAATCAAATCTAATCTTGATTAAATTTGAAGGAATCCATAGCTTTCCATTTCCTGTGGAAACAAAAGCACAACCTCTTCCCCAATGCAACATATTGTCTGACTTCTATTTTGAAGCCAAGACATCCCTAAAGTAGATAGGCTGGTTTAATTCAGCAGTCTCTTTCATAATCCCAAGTCTCTTAGCAGCTGCCGTTTGCTCATCAGCATTCACAAAATTAAAAGTTAACAAAGCACCATACTGGATCCAGGGTACTCTGTGTATTTTCCATCTTTATGTGGCTTTTTCTTTTGTATTATTTTACTCTCTCTTTAAAGACTTTATTATTTTTAAACTATTTTCTTATTACTGTCTATACCCATTTTTTTAAACTCTATCTGTTTAAAGGTTTTCTCAGTCTGGACCACTTTACTGCATGTCTGCAGCCTTTTCTGACTGTGTGAGCCAAGGTTTCATCGCACTGCATGGCTCCATACGTGGAGCTGGCTGGCTTAAGCCCACAGGCAATGGCCAGGAGCTGTATCTCTGTACACCATGCCTACCTGAGAGACTGGGAGTAGGAAACCTGTGTTTGTGTGTTTGGAACCTTTTAAAAATCTTTCTCGGGTCCTATGTGGAAATATCTGGCCTCATGTTGGGCACCATCTATAACAGAGTCATTTCTCTGTCCCACCAGCCAGCTCCCAAATAATGATACAGAGACTTATTATTATGAAAACCCGGCTTTTAGCTTAGGCTTGTTTCCAAATAGCTCTTATAGCTTAAATAAATCCATATTTTTGTTAATCTATGTTCTATCATGTGGCTTTTACCTCTATCCCATTCTGTGTGTCCTACTTGTTTGCATTTAGCTGGCATCTTCTAGCCACTTAGATTCCTCCTCCTCATTCTTTCTCTCCCCAGAAATCCCACATATACCTCCTGCCTAGTATTGGCTATTCAGCTTTTTTATTATACCAATCACAGCAATACATCTTCACACAGTATACAAATATCCCAGAATGGGTACTTCTGGGCATTGAAATATCCTGAAATCAATAGACCTAGGAGTATTTAGAAGTAAAGGAAATGCAATTGTCATCTCTGAATGTAAGTGTGTCCTTGTAGTGTTGGTTTGATAGGGCTCACACAATAAAATCCTATTGATTAGATGGTTTAAACAACAGAAATTTAGTCTTTCAGAGTCTCAGAGAAAAGAAGTCCAAGACTGAGGAGGGGATGTGTTTGACTTCTCTAGAGCCTCTTTCTTTGGCTTGTAGATGGCTTTTTTGCTTTATTTTTGCAAAGTCTTTCCTCTATGCCTGTACATCATGGTGTATCCACAGGAACATCAGTTATAACAGATTTGCTCCCTCTCTACCTCATCAGTCTCAACTAAATTTAATAACCCTTAGGCCAGGTGTGTTTGTGCATTTCTTTAGTCTCAGCTTTTGGGAGGCAGAGACATGCACATCTCTATGAATTTTAGATCAACCTGGTCTACATCTCAAGTTCTGGGCCAGATGAGGCAACATAGTAGGATTCTAAATATAACTTTATTCTATTATCAGGGATTTGGAACATACAGACTTGGGGACAATTCCTTACAAATGTTACATACAATTCTACTTGGGAAGGATGCCAGTCCATCTGTTTGAGAACATAGTACTTCACGTACTTATTTATGTAATAGATTCTCCATGTGTGTATACTGTGCTCTCTCTTTTACTCCATCCTCTAGAGTAAAAAGCAGTGTTAATAATAGATATTGGGTTGATGTGTTGTTTCTGAGAAACTTCTAACGATTCTAGCCTTTCAGAGGGGAACCACAACCTCGGCTGAGATAAACAGGTAGACATGTCAGCTTCTCTGATGGTTGAGGAAAGAAGACGTTTTGCTGAAGGGATAATTCAAAGCTCCCAGGTGACATCTTCTGGGAATAATTGCTTGCAGTGGTCTGAATACCGTCTTGGTTTTCCATGTCTCTAAAAGTTGAATGAAAGTGGCTTGCCTTCTGATCCAAGGAGCTGGGTTGTATACCAGAGGCATAGTCTAAGTAAAGTTCATAGATTGTTGGTTGATATTGACCAATGATATTGTTGAGGTTCATGCTACTAACCTTGAACTTCAGAGTTTGAACTTTCAGATGTCTGTAATCAAGGCTTTGGGTAAAAGTTGTCCAAATTTATTAAGAGGAGATGGAGGTCTTAACTCTGGAGTTTCTGGATCCATTATCATTTGTATCAATTTTAAAACAAGAGCTGATAGAAGTGTGACCTTGAGATGTTTTGTTTGTTTTTTAATTTAGAGAAAGAGAGTCTCATTTTGTAACCAGACTAGGCTGGAACTCACTAAGTAGAGTAGGCTGGAACTTACTCATAGACTAGGCTAGCCTCAAACTTGCCTTTACCTCCTGAAGCATGACATTAGAAGTATGTGCTACAACACCTGACCAACCTTGATCTTAAGCAAATTTCTTCTTTTCTAATAAAATTAAAATCCTAAACTAAATATAGTTAATCTTCAAGAAGTTATCAAATGCAAAATAAAATAGCATTTTATAAAAATATTGGCATGGAAAGATTGAGTAACTATTAGCATTAATTTCTACCTCATCTGACTACCAGTGGGAAACTCTAGAATTTTTTTTTTTGTGGGGGAGTACGACATAAATACACCTTGTTAAAAATTTCCTCTCTGTGCTCTTACTGAGCTTGAAATCTGTCTTCAGGTTAAGGTTCTAAAGAAGCAAATGAGAAGGGCACATGCTATCTAGTGTCCCTCTTAACACAGCTTATTAGTTTTTTTGTTATTAGCTTTACCTTAAAATAAGGTTTTGAAGGAGTCAAACAACGGACTCCAGTCAAACACTGGACATGTAAATTTTAGTGAGAGGGCAGAGTTGGAAATATGGAATATTATATTGAAAGGCAGACTGAAGAAGATATGGGAGCAGCTGGAGAGATAGCTCAATGGCTAAGAACACTTGATGTTCTCGTAAAGGACCCAGGTTTGGTTCCTAGCACCATGTCAGGTGGTTAACAACCTCATGTATCTGCAGTTCTGGGGAATCTGATGCCCTCTTCTGGCCCTTCAGGTATCTGCATGCAGGTAGTACATTCATGTGTAGGTGTGCATACACACACACACACACACACACACACACACAAGCACACACACAGAGGCACATATACATAAAATAAATATATCTTTTTTTTAAAAGGTCATGAAAGTGGACTTAGTTAGAATTGAGTGCCCAAGTCCAGGCTATTGTGGTTCAAAGAAGACTAGCAATAAACGGTAAATGATGGATTAATCTCTGGTCATTTTGCATTTTCCACCTGGCTGAGCATCTCATTCTCTCCCAGGTAAAGGTGAAGTTCAAGGAATAGAAATTTCTTCTTTTAATCTGAGCTTCACTTTCAACCATCTCTCTTGAGACTTGTCCTCTTACACAAAGTCATCCTATTGAATAGGTGATGGGAAATAGCATCCATTCTTTCCAAAGTATCTCCTTGAACTGCTTTCCTTGCACTTCCATTCAAGGATGAGAAGTATCCATTTGTTAGCAGTTTTCCAATACAATCAGCATCAGAACACATTCAATAATCAGTGATGAATTTGTATCTCAAAGCAAGCATTTGTGAAAAGAACATTCAGCAGAATGAACTTTCTATGTACCAGACAGGCATCTTCCTAATGATTTGTGAGATGCCATTGAAATGACCCTACTCCCAAATTCTCTCTTCCCTCCCACATAGCCTTAAGTCCCAGTCATTAGAGATTAGTTTCTCTGGATTAAAAGACACAAAGTTTCAGAGAGTTCCCTTTGAAAATTAAATCCCTGGGCATGGGAAGTAAAATATGAAGAGGGGGAGGCATTTCAGCACAAATGAATCTATCTGTACCAACAACTTAGTTCCAAACACGACAAAGACAGTTGTGGATGCAAAGTGACTATTAATGAGCAAAAAGGGGATGCATCCAGAGAACTTATTTCTCATCCTTGCGCAGAAGTTCAAGGAGAGCAAGTTCAAGGAGATACTTTGGAAAGAATGGATGCTGTTGCACCACTGCCTATTCAATAGGGTGACTTTGTGTAAGAGGACAAAGTGTCAAGAGAGATAGTTGAAGGTGAAGCTTGGTTTCAGTGAAGACATTCCCACTTCTTTTAGGGAGGGCAGTCAGAATTCTAAACCACAGTGGCTGAGTTAGTGAGAGTCTATGCAGGAGGAGGAGGAGGAGGAGGAGGAGGAGGAGGAGGAGGAGGAGGAGGAGGAACATGGTTTGGTTGGTGAACTTGGAAAAAAGAAAGTGAGAGAAATTGGAGAACAATTTCCTATAGTTTAGAATTCGGTATAGAGCTAGCCCTATTCACAATACTTTATATAAAAGTTGACATCTACTATGTGCTAAGTAGTATGTCACATGTCATAATTTTTAAAGAATGTATTTATTGGGCACTTGCACAATGTCTTACAAATATTAATTAACTTGATTTTTAAAAAATGTCCCTGTCTTAGTTACTGTTCCATTGCTATGAAGAGACCTATGACTAGGGTGACTCATGAAAGGAAGCATTTGATTGGGGGCTGGCTTACAGTGTCAGACGATGAGTCCATGACCATCATGGCAGGAGGCAGGCAGTCATGGCATTGGGGCCATAGCTAAGAGCTAACATCTGATCCACAAGCAGGAAGGAGAGAGAGAGAGAGAGAGAGAGAGAGAGAGAGAGAGAGAGAGAGAGAGAGAGAGAGAGAAAGAGCTTTTGAAACCTCAAAACCTTAAAGCCCACTCCCAGGGACACACTTCCTCCCATAAGACCACACCTCTAATCCTTCCTAAACAGTTCATCAACTTGGAACCAAACATTCAGTTATATGAGCTTGTGGGACTACTCACATTCAAACCAGCACAAAACCTTTATAGTTGATATGGTTTTCTTCCCATCTTATAGATCAAGTGACAGATGTAGGTTAAGTAATCCAAGGTTGCATGGTTGCAAGTGAAGAGCTCATATTCAAACTTGGGCTATCTGTTCACGTGCTTAATCATTGCTTTGTTTTATGTTCACAACACAATCTGTATAAGCTACTCCTTCGGCTGCTCTTTCACTCAAAAAGTTGTTCATGGAACTAGGACCTTGGAGGTAAGGATAATTATCCTAGTTTTCCTGTGGCTGGAGAATTTTACATGGATGCAAATTTTGACATGTCTAAAACGAGGCATTCTCCAGCAAACTAGGCCATTTGCTGCCCTGTGCTATGAGTATGACTACAATAAACATAAACATGGGCTTTCTCTTATAGCACTTATAGGTTAGTCAAGAAGTTGTGTGCAATCTGTGCCTCAACAAAGCTAGGAGTGAGACTAAACACATTTATAGAAAGCACCCATCATATTTCAGTTCAAGAGGTTGGACACCCCCGGTAGTAGCAATTATTTGCCTAGGTAATACATATGTAAGTAAGTATGAAAGGAAAAAGAACTTTCCATTACAGCAGGTAACAGAAAAGCCAGGGGAATAGTTACCCATCATGTTTATTATCTGTCTGTCTTTAGACTCAAGAAGAGATAGGTAGGGGCAATTTTTTCTCCTT
Organism: Peromyscus aztecus; assembly: GCA_902168405.1. NCBI lineage: Eukaryota > Metazoa > Chordata > Mammalia > Rodentia > Cricetidae > Peromyscus > Peromyscus aztecus. The sequence goes on from CABHPQ010071766.1 coordinate 10,899, forward strand.
GGAGTGATTTGTATTGTTAGCACATGATACAATCAGTGTAGAGTAAACAACAATCAAGACTGATACTAAAGCTACCTCAGTTATCCCAAAAATGCATTCGTACTACTGTTTAAACTCAAATAATTATGCACAGCACACGTGTAGTTTTTAATCCTGCTTTAGTTTTTAAAATTTACAGCTGCAGAGAGCCCTAGGAGCTGTTTTTTAAAGAGGATTAAGGCACTGCATCAAGAAGCCCCAGTTTCTAATCAGCAGAATCCATTGTAGCTGTAGAATTAAAATTAAATATCATTACATGTTTCCCTAGAAATTTAAGAGAATCTGCAAGTTAAAAACTAGAAAGATTAAAAGCAGCAGGGATGTAGTATGCAGGTTATAACTCTGAGGGAAAGTCTCTTCTGGAGTTTTGTGATGCACATAGTGTTGTCTACCATTCAGACTCTGCCCAGGGAGCTACAGGGAAAGGATGGCAATACTATCAAAGCACAGATGTTGGTCAAGGGTTTCCCCAAGCCCCCAGACAACGCAGGCTCTTGCCACTCCTCATGGTTGCCCACTAGAACTAGTTGTTAAGACCCTTTTGCTGAAGACATCACACACTGAATTGGAAACTTTTTTGTGTGGGCTGGTTTTTTATAGTGCACAAAGATGCTATGCAGGCTGCTAGGTGAGAAGAGACATCACTAGTCTTACTTGGTAGTGAAGCCTCTGAACCACAAAAATGACCTGCTTAGTAAGATGCTCCCACTTATACAATAGTGGTATGGCTTTCATGCTAGTAACAGTCATTCTCTGATTATATTTGAGGCCCGCTCCACTGGAGGGAAGTCATGCCTGATAATGTAAACTCAGTAAAAAATCCCATGGCTGAGAAGGTCTTTGGCCTTAGAGGGGTACTTACTATATATTTATTAAGCTAAACACACACGTCACCAAACTGCCTTCTAAATATTACTGTTTATAACTAGAGATGAATGCTACACTTAGCCTTATCCAGAGAAGCTCCTCTTTGCAGCGCGCTGCAGTAAATACAGAGACTCATGGCTGCTCAAGGTGTGAGAATAATTGACAGTTGAGTGCTCAGCCCTGAAAGGACACTATACCTCCTCCTCTAAGGCTCAGAGAACACTGTGGAAGAGAATGTAGAAAGAATATAAGAGCCATAAGATAGGCAGAAGGGCTGTGAAACGTTATCTACTGGGCATGACACATATAATGCAATCATGATCTCACAGCAGCTATGGTTACCTGTACTGGGCTGTACAAGACTGAGCCTGTCATTAGTTAATTATAGATCAGGAAGCTGCTCACAGGACCATACCTCACCCCGATGAGATACTGGGTACTGGTGAATTCTAAGGGAAATGGAATCACTGTCTTTTTCTATCATCAGGATCCAATGCATAGTTCACAACTCATGTTCACACTGTTATCCCTGGTTAACTAGACAAAACAAAACAACATAAATGTGAAAAATAGGATTGGAAGAGGGTGTTGAGAGGGTAGAAGAGAGATATGAGAGGGTAGGGCTGATTGGAACCAGAATCCACTATATCCATGTGTGAAATTGTCAAAGAAGAAAATTAATGAAAAATATCAAAACTCACCATAGTTCTCTTTCAGCTTTTAGTACTTTCAGAACAACATTGGCTGGTTATGTGTTGCTGAGAAAAGTGGAACCAGGAGACACCTTAATTGCAGGTCAAATGAGGTAAAGAATGAATAAAAAATGATGTTGTTTTCATCCTTTAGTTTAGTAGCATAACTAGAATGAAAAAAATCCTAGTTTCAAGAAATTATTAATAGAGAGGCAAGAGGTCTTTTCAGCCCTTTTGGAGAAGCTAATTTGAAGCCAAAACAAAGAACCAGCTCTGGGTTGGAGGTTCAGCACATCCTCTGTAGGAGAAGGCTCTTGGGGCAGAGGCAGTGGTGTGTGCAGGTAGGCAGCTACATTTTGGAGGTGTTTGGTCATGGCTTAAACCTCGGTGTTGATGGCACTTAAGAGAAAGGTTAATTAAAATGTTCTGGGAGGTAAAGTGGGAGCTGACAAGTGCTGTTTAGGGCACATTTAAGGACTTGGAGCCCCTGGGGAGGACTGGGTGAGCAGTTTAATATTGTTTATTAAGTACAAGTTTTACAAATACAGCTTTAATGGAAGTAATGCTTAGCTGGCTACACGATGAAAACCAACAACCTTGTGGTGGAGTTTACAGCCCTTCCCAAGACCATCACTCGTGTGGCCTGCAGATTCGAGCCTATGCACCTATCTAACTGTGCTTATGGATGGGTCTGGTGATCCACAGGGTATCAGGGTGGACTTGATCAGTGAGTATAACCTCAAAAAATATACACCTGGGGTCTTTACCAATCACAGAATAATTCAGGCCTCTCAGAGCCCCACAGTAGCACATTTTTTATGTTTTATAGTTTTACATGTACCCAGTTTCTTTCTTTCTTTTCTGACCTGTTAACGTGGGATTTTAGACAGTCATATTGTACCTGTATGATGGAATATAGTAAGGTAGTAAAATGGTTTTTATTGACATGTATTAATATGAAATAATGAATCCATCCATCTGTCCATCTACTATTCACCCATGAACCCTTGTGGAGGACCAGACACAATAGTGTATCTGAAAAAAAGCAATAAACTAGGTCCTTCTTATTATGTTTCTAGTAGTGGTAGATAGGCAGATAGGACAAGTTAAAGAAATGAATAAGTAAGAAAGAAGAAAAGAAAGTAAAAAGAAGAATAAATGGAAGGTGATAGGGTTTTAAGAGAGGGCTGGGGGAAGCATTATTTTAGATTGAGTAGTGGGTGGTCAGGGAAAATATCTCTGAGAAAATTGTTTTTAAGTCAAGAACCATAGGATGAGAAGGACCTCAAAGAGCTGAGGGAGGTTTTTCCTGACAGAAGTAACAAGTGAGTGTAAAGATCCTGAAGCAGAAAAACTGGATATGGAAAAAGCACACAAGTGTGGTTGAACTCTAGATAGTAAATTAGCAGAGTAAGAGAATGTTGGAGAGGCCCGCAGGGTGCTGGGCAGATGGGTCCGTGGGTCAAGTGCTTGGTGTGCAGGAAGAAAGACTTTCCATGTAAAAGTCATGGTCATGGTGGTGCACAGTCTATTCTCTCAGCACTGGGAAGGCAGAGCCGGGAAGATCTCTGGATCCCGTTGGTCAGACAGTTTAGATGAATCAATGGGCTCCAGGTTCAACAAGAGACTGTCTCCAGAAGCAAGGTGGGGCATGGCAGTAGAAGACCCCTGACATTGACCTCTGGCCTCTGCATGCACATGCAGGAGCACATGCACACACACATCCACATGCAAGTCACTTATAGTAAGATGTTTTAAAAATGGTTTGCATGGATGTGATATAAAGGTTGTACATTTGTGTATTTAGAGTCTATTAAAGGGAGATACTAAAGAATTAGTGAAGGATTTATTCTGGGGATTATTTTATTATATATTATATATAATTATTTTATAATTATATATATTTCAAAATTTAGCTTTTCTGCGCTTTTAAATTGTTTCTTAATTGACTGTTTGTTTTTCTTATAGGAGAAGAAAAAACCCATTCTAACAACTGAAACAAAACACAAATGGTTTAAAAAATGTTTTTCTTTTAAAAGTATCATATTAATTTCTAGGCTATTATGCTTGCTTTGATTGCTTGACAAAGTTAATAGCATCTTAAATTAAAAAAAACATTCATACAAAATTGTCTGTGAAAATTATAATAACTTAAATTGAACAAAGGCATAAAATACTGGACTTAAATTATTTCTAAATTTAATTTTGTTCTCACAAGCAGGACAGAAAGGGTCTAAAATAAATTAAAATAGAAATGATGTTAGAAAAAAATTATAGTGGATAACTGTGCCCTTCTGATGAAGTGGCTTCACCATGTCATCTATATCAATAAAAGCTAAACTGAACTCTCAGTGACTATGGAAGAGGAGAGGAGAGGAGAGGAGAGGAGAGGAGAGGAGAGGAGAGGAGAGGAGAGGAGAAGAGAGGAGAGGAGAGGAGAGGAGAGGAGAGGAGACAGAGACAGAGAGTGACAGACAGAGACAGAAACAGAGAGAGACAGACAGACAGAGAGATAGAGAGAGACAGAGACAGAGAGACAGAGAGACAGAAGCAGAGAGAGCGATATCTTAGGACTTAGTTCAGCAGTGTAGATTCTTAGCTTATCACAGACTGGTATGTTTGTAAAGGAAATTGAGGCAGATGGAGCTGGGAAAATCTTTCAAGACTGAGAACCTGGATTTAAGACATCTTAGTGCAGCAGTTCTCAGGCTTTCTGATGTAGGATCTCTCCTCTGCTCTGCTCTGCTCTCCTCCCATCCCCTCCTTTCCCCTCATCTCTTTTCCTCTCCCCTTCCTTTCCCTCTTTTTTCCTTCCTTCCTTCTTTCCCTCCCTCCTTCCTTCCCCTTTCCCTCCTTCCTTCCCTCCATTCCTCTCTCCCTCCTCTCCCTCCCTCTTTCCTTCCCTCTGTCCCTCTCCCCCTCCCTCCCTCCCTCCCTCCCTCCCTCCACTCCTCCCTCCCTCCCTCCTTCCCTCTTATCTTTCCTTATGTTGGTGGTCTTACCCAGGAGCTCACACGTACTTGGCAAATGTCTATTGCTGAGCCATAGGCCCACCTTCAGAATCCTTACACTTGAAGAGATTTTTTTAATCCTCCAAGAAATGTTATTGTTGTTGTCGCTGTAATTGCTTTTTCAAGACAGTCTCTTTGTGTAGCCTTGGCTGTCTTGGAACTCTGTAGATCAGGCTGGCCTCGAACTCAAAAAGATCTGCCTGCCTCTACCTCCTGAGTGCTGGAATTAAAGGTGTGTGCCACCATCACCCAGCTAAGAAATGGTTTAAAAACATATTTTGTATTAGTTATTGATCTTGTCTTGTTGATATGAAAATAGCTGATCAATGCAATTTAAGGAAGGAAGGGTTTCTTTTGGCTTACAGTTCCAGGGGGTTCAGTTCATCATGGTGGGCAGGACTGCAAGTTTGAGTTTCACTATAGAAAATTCAAATCCACACATAGACAATGAAGAAACAGAAGTCATAGACTACATACATATGATACACGACATTAGAGCAGTGCACAGCTATTGACGAAACCATTAGGAAAGTGCAATGAAATGTAGTAGCATAGGGGGAAATGGAATAGCTCATGCAACCACCATGGAAATGATGGACATTCTTCAGTACTGAAAATAGAGCTACCATGTGACTCAGCCATAGCAGTATTGGTTATATCTCTGAAGGGCTCTAAAGCAACATACCACAGAGACACTTGCACACCCACAATTATTGCTGCTCCCATCACAATAACCAGGAAATGGAACAAGCCAAGATGCCCATTAACAGATGACTGGGTAAAGAAAGTGTGGCACAGATACGCAATGACAGTTTAGACAGCTGTAAACAGAAATGAAATCTTGGCATTTGCAAGAAAATGGATGCAACTGAAAATCATTATGCTAAGGGAATATGGCAGATTCAGAACAATGGAGACAATTTTTTTCTCATATATTGAGTCCAGGTTTGAAATTGTATTTATGTGCATGTGTGCTTGTAGGTCATGAACTTGACAAAGGATAATGAGAGGAAAGGAATAGATCTCAAGGGAGGTGAGAGATTAAGGAATGGAGTGTATGTAATAGGAAAGCAGAAAGAGCAGAAAAGGAGAGTAAAAAGAGAGGGAATCAGTCTGAGAAGGAAGTGGGGGTGGGAGGTGAGGGTGGGAGAGGAGAATGAATGGGAACAATATATAATGACATATTTGTATAAAGATTCTGTGATAAAACTCATTACCTTATACACTAACCTAAAGAGTTAATTTTTTAAAAAAATAGAGAATTGTGTGGAATACTGTGTAATGTCTTCTGAACATAACACAGATATTGCATCCATGAACTCATAGCAGCTGTGGTTGCCTGAACAAGACCCTCACAAGCTCAAGCTATCCTGAATTCTGGCATGGATGGAGGAAAGGCTGACCTCACCCTTAACTGAAGAGCTATTGGCAGTCTATAGTTGCTTGGGGAGGAAGAATTACTCTTCTTTGAGAGAGCCATTGGTAAGTTGCCCAAAACTCCAAGCAGGAGACAGAAAGATTATTATATGTATGCCTATGATGTTGTGAGGAATATACTTTTTAGGGAATATTTAAAAAACTCTTTCTGTCTTTGTGGCTTAAAACATCAGAGCACATTCTTAAATGCTTCAACTTTTTCCTGGTTGGGTTTAAAATAAGAGTAATTTTTTCTTCCAGTGATTGTTTGGTGTTTGTGTGGTTGTCTTACCTCAATTCATTATAACTAACACATTCATTTTCTACCAGCCTGTAACAGTGATAACATGCTAAGAATATATATTTCTCCCACAAAATAGATTTTATTGGCAATTCATCACTTTACAAATGGCCAATGCAAAGTAAGTATAAACAGTAAATAAAAGAAACTCTTAAGCCTAAAAATCTGATTGGCGAAGTGAAACAATTCAGGAATCTGTCTTATCAGTTGAATCCCAAATGCTGCTGCAAAGACTTAGAATTTCTCAAGATCTCTTTGGTGAACTCCCTAGAACGCCACTTGCCTTTGGCCTTGCTGGCTATTCCTGTGGTTGATGTGGCCTCTTGTTGAACTTCGAAGACCCAAAGGATGGCCTCCAACTTGCCTAGGAGTCGGAGTGGATGGTCTTCACTAGTTTCAAATTCTTTTGGATCTCCTCCTGGCAGCTGGGGTGGGGTGGAGGTGGGGGCACAGATGTCATCTATCCTCTTTGCCTAGTCATAGTGAACAAACTCAAATGGAGTTTAGACCATGTTAGAGGTGCTTTTGCACAAACCCAAAGGCTGTGTTCATGTCTGCAAGGGCTTTAATTGAGAAAGGGAGGAAAAGATGTTGACCTTGGAAGATGGCTAATAGGAGGATGCTGCTTCTAACAGGGTGTTTTGAGTATGTTGTTTCATGCAACGCTAAAGCTTAGATAGTGTTTAAGCTGTGCATAGTGCAAATCCTGCTTTAATTCCTCATTGACCTTCCCTGTTTTCTGCATCCTCATGTTCCCAACTGTGTCTTCCTGTGTTTCTTTTCCTTAAATTGAAGTCTGTGTGTCACTAGAAGGAATGCCTACTTCTGCTTGTTTCCTGCATGCTCTCAACATCATATCTACCCTATCAGGCTGCTTCTGCCTCCACACTCGCTTGTGTACTCAGCTGTCCATTGCGGTTGCTGTTTGCCAGCCCTGACCATATCTGGATTCACAGTGGATAGTGGTAGTGCTCGTGGAGAAGGACCAGGGATGATTTGGTTGGAAGGCTAGAAGGGACCTGGATGAAATTATTTAATCTAGATTCTTCTCATTTTAAAAAACAAGTAGATTGGCTTATGGAGCCAGATTGTGATTTGTCAGTCACAGTTACGTGTGACTGGGCAAGAGTAAGTAAGGCCCTCATGTCGACTCTTTCTGTTTCAGATCTTGCACAGTTATGGCTCATTTCGTCATGGTGGTCATTCTCACTGTTTTAGACGATGAGATCAAGGCTCAAAATGTTTAGGATGTCAGTCCTAATGACTGACTCAAAATGTCAGTCTTGAGTTCAGAACAGCCAGTAGCTGGACTGTAAAACCCCATTTCCTCTCCTGTCTCCCCACTGCTCTGCCTTTTTCTCACACTTAAGAACCAGTGGTCATACGTCTCATCAGCCTGGAGGCTTACCCCAGTAACAACCACAGTTAAAATGCCACATAAAAGTAACAAAACTCCATTCCTTTAATATTTAGACAATTATTCTATAAAATAAAAATTGAGACTTCATGCATGGCTTGATCGTTCATTAAAAACATCTCTACCTTCTCACTTAGCTGGCTCCATGTTATAGAAGAAAAATGTTAAGTATAAAATGTGTGTATCAGTATTTTAATCAAGTCAGAAACGCCCTCCTGACTGCTCAACATGGGAGTTAAAAATCTGCATTTAAATTGTGATGCTAAAATATAGATCTGAAGGGCCCAAGGGGCCCTGCCTCAGAGGAGCATTGTACAGAGAGGATGAACTTTTTGCTTATCTTTGATTCTGCCAGCTCTCACAAAGTTCATGAAGAAGCTGGAGGGAGGAACAGATTTAGGAAATAACAAGAAAATGCTTAGGGATTTGGTATAGAACTTCATTTAATGATAAGATTTTTCTCGTCACTCATAAGAGTTGAATCTACATGATCTGACATGAATTATGGTTTGGGACTGCTAATAGGCAATTTATTCAACAGCTGTAGGGAGGGTTATTGCTTTCTGTCAACAGCCACACATATTTGTTTTGTGGCGAGGCTGGGCAGCTGCTGCAGAAGGGCCTGGGTCCCTTAAGTGTTGTGTACACGGCTTTCCCAAATAGTCAGGTTTTGCTTAGGCAGCCATGCAGGAGCAGAGGCTGACATGATGCAAATCCAAAAGGAAAGGACACTTAGCTTTCAGAATAGCTTTGGGTTTAGAGATACTAGTGTGTGTGTGTGTGTGTGTGTGTGTGTGTGTGTGTGTGTGTGTGTGTGTGTGAGAGAGAGAGAGAGAGAGAGAGAGAGGATATAATATTTATCACTTCATAAACTTTTCCCCAAAGCATCTTCCTTAGTCAACCTTTCCCATTTTCAGATAGCCTGTATACACTGCAATCACAGTAGTTTCCATAAAGCATAAAGCCAGTTCTGAAGGTGTGTAATTATCTGAAAAATATTTATTTATGCATATGTGTCTGTGCCTGAGTGAGTTCATATGCATCTCATGCATGCAGGTGCCCATGGAGGCCAGGAGAGACCATCAGATCCCCTTGGAACTGGAGTTAGGTGGTTGTGAGCCAATGGATGTGTATGCTGGGAGCTGAACCTGGGTCCACTGCAAGAGCAGGAAGTGCTCTGAACTCTTTGCCATCTCTCCAGTCCACGAGCAATTGTCTTGCATAGATATGTTCACTGACTTCCCATTGACTCACAACACTTCTATACGTGGCACTCAAAGTCCTCCACACTATAGACACGTACCTCACCTGCCCTTCTGTCTGGGTCCCCTTCTCCTCTCAATGACCTGTGTGTGTGTGTGTGTGTGTGAGAGAGAGAGAGAGAGAGAGAGAGAGAGAGAGAGAGAGAGAGAGAGAGAGAGCTCAGCAGACCACTCTTTTCAGAGTAGACTGTGTTTTTATGGCTTCTGTCATAGCTCATGCAGGCTTGTCTAATGTATCCTCCCTTCCTTCTTACCTTCCACCAACAAACATGCCCAAAACCTTCCCTGCCTTGTTCAATGCCCTACAAAAGCAACCCCTCACTGAGTACTTGGAATTCAAAGGAATTCTTCAGGACTAATTCTTCTCCTTTCAGTGATTAGCATCAAATGACATCTGTGAACAATACCTAACTATAATTTAAGTATGACTCTTAGGATATTTTTGCGGAGCAGGTCTTGAGGAAGAGCCCAATAAGGAATGCAGGTTGGGTTTTCAGCATGGCCTGAACCAGCCATCTGCTCAAGTGAACTGATGCCCCAGGGAGGCGATGGCTGCTTTCCTTCTCACCTCTCATCCATCTCTTTTAAAAAGAGATTCCAAAGTGGGTGTACAAGTTTGCACTCCCACCAGCAATGGAGGGATGTTCCCCTTGCTCCACATCCTCACCAGTATAAATTGTTGCTTGTGTTTTTGATCTCAGCCATTCTGACAGGCGTAAGATGGAATCTCAGAGTCATTTTGATTTGTATTTCCCTAATGGCTAAGGATGTTTGAACATTTCTTTAAGTAATTTTTGGCCATTTGAGATTCCTCTGTTGAGAATTCTCTGTTTAGGTCTGTACCCCATTTCTTAATTGGATCATTCGTTTATTTGTTTGTTTTTTGATGTCTAGTTTCTTGAGTTCTTTTTATATTTTGGAGATCAGCCTTCTGTAGGATGTGGGGCTGGTGAAGATCTTTTCCCATTCTGTAGGCTGCTGTTTTGTCCTATTTACAGTGTCCTTTGCCTTATAGAAGCTTTTGAGTTTCATGAGGTTCCATTTATTAATTGTTGATCTTAGTGTCTGTGCTACTGGTGTTCTATTTAGGAAGTTGTCTCCTGTGCCAATGTTTTTGAGGCTATTTTCTACTTTCTCTTCTATCAGGTTCAGTGTAACTGGATTTATGGTGAGGTCTTTGATCCACTTGGGCTTGAGTTTTGTGCAGGGTGATAGACGTGGATCTATTCGAATTCTTCTACATGCCAACATCCAGTTATGCCAGCAACATTTCTTGAAGATGCTTTCTTTTTTCCATTGTATAATTTGGCCTTCTTTGTCAAAAATCAGGTGTCCATAGGCGTGTGGATTTATATCCTCATCTTTGATTCAGTTCCATTGATTCATCTGTCTGTTTTTATGTCAGTACCGTGTTGTCTTTATTATAATAGCTCTGTAACAGAGAGTGAGATCAGGGATGGTGATACCAAGGATGACCCCAGCTAAGACACCTAGCAAAAGTGGATACGTAGCCTAAACTGGCCATCTCCTTTGGTCAGAATGGTGACTACCCCAATTGTCCTCAGAGAGCCTTCATCCAGTAGCTGATGGAAATAGATGCACAGACCCACAACCAAACATTAGGCCAAGCCTGGGGAATCCTGCTGAAGAGAGAGAGGAAGGATTATAGGAGCCAGAAGGGTCAAGGACATTACAAGAAAACACAGAAACAACTAACCTGGCTCATAGGAACTCCCAGAGTCCGAACCAACAACCAGGGAGTCAGCATAGGACTGACCTAGGCCCTCTACATGTATGTGACAGTTGTGGAGCATGGTCCACTTGTGGGACTCCTAACAATGGGAGCAGGGGCTGTCCCTAATGCTTTGGCTGGCTCTTGGGAACCTATTCCTCATACTAGATTGCCTTGTCCAACCTTAATACTGCAACTTGATATGCCATGCTTTGTTGACATGCATGGGAGGCCTGCCCCTTTCTGAACAGAAACAGAGGAGTGGATTGAGGGGAGGTGGGGCAGAGGGGAGGTGGGAGGAGGGAATGGGAGAAGAGCGGGGGAGAAAGTTTGGTCGGGATGTAAAATAAACAAAGTAAATTAAAAAATAAAGAGAGATTCCAGAGAGAGTCATTCACAAATGTTGATGTAACTTCTGAGGCACCTACATCCCCAAGGAAGGAGGGGGCTGGATGGGTCTCTAATCACCTCCTCGGCTAACCACTGCCACCATGTAGCTCATGTTCTGCCGTCTCCACCCTTCCCCACTTTGCATGGGTGGAGTCTCATATTCCTATTCCATACTTCATGGAGTTTCCACCATGAAACCTTCTCTCTTGTGCTTATTTTGCCTGGAAAATAAAATCCTTATATTTTATAAAATAAATAATAAGGATTTTATTTTCCTGCAGAGTTACTCTCTTTAATTTAGGTTTTAATTTACATTTTTTAAAGATTTATTTTTATTTTTAATTATGTGTAGATTTATATGTCTGAGTATGGGTTTGTGCACATGAGTGTAATACCCACGGAGGCTTGAAGAGGCTATCAGACCTCCTGGAACAAGAGTTACAAACAGTTGTGAGTCACCTGCCGGGTGCTGGGACTGAACTCTAGTCCTTTGTAAGAGCAGTCTGCCGCTCTCTTAAGGGCAGGACCATCTCTCCAGCTTCAGGTACCTGTACTTTAGGTGTTCATTACAGCTGCTTGGAGATAGGTATCTCTTTTCCTTGTAGGCTGGTTCAATATCCTGCCCTCGCTTGTCCTGCATACCATCTCCCTCTGAAACTAAGAAATCCTTTGAAGCTGACCTGTTTACTACATCTTGATTAATTCCATGCTGCAGCACTGCCTAGCTATAATTGCAATATGCCAAAGCAAAACTCTTAATGATTTACACCAAAATCAGATGCTGGAAAATTGCTTTCGATGATGCTGTTGAAGATGATTTCTCAGGGGCTAGTCTGTGGTAAACATTTCTTAAATGGAGCAGAGCTGTGTCATTTAAGTTCAGGAAAGTCAGGAAAGTGATGAGTGGAAAAGTTAACTGAACAGCTCAAGGGAAGAAAATAATATCTTTTGGCTTGTTGTGTGTGTCTCTCTGTTAATATATTCAATAAAAATAAACCAGATAGAGTTAGCTTTGGTTTCATGCAACTTTAATGCTTACTATCCAGAGTCTGACAATGCAGATATCATTCTCTTCCATTGTGAAAGAAGGTAAGAAGCCAGCAGCCCAGGACTGATCCATGGCTTCATGCAATCCCGAGGGACCAAAGCTACTTCCAGATCTCACTATCCTTGTGGTATGTGTTTTGCTCTTGTGGTCCCGTATGACTGCTAAGAATCCAGTCTGCACAAGAGTCTTTTGGTTTGTTTTTGTTTTCAGACAAGCTCTTATGTAGCCTAGGTTTGCCTAGAATTCTCTATGTATCTGCAGTTCAGCTTGAGCTCTCCTCCTGTCTTTACCTTCTTTGTTCTGTGGACCACCACACCCTGCTTAGTCTGTACAAGTGGGTACTAGACACAGGATGGAAGCAAGAGCGGAAAAGCCCCTTCCTATTTATAAGGGTTTGCTGGAGGTACCACTTCCAATAAGGCAAGCGATACCTCAGATATTTTCACCATGTCAGGAAATATCTTTATGGGGCTGACGAGATGGCATAAAAGTGAAGAGTGGAGATTCCAGAGTTAGATTCCCAGTACCCACACCAGGCAACTCACAACCATTTGTAACTCCAGCTCCAGGGAATTATCTAATGAAAAACAAGAAGCTTCATTACCCAGCAAACATTTGTTGAGTGATAAGTGCATGCCAGGCTCCACTCTGGCACTGATGTTTTCAGAGTGAAATATCCACGCTCTTCAACTCTGGGTAGTCCTTTACTTTGACATGTTCTTACTTTCCTCTTCCTAGCACTTCTCCAAGACCCATTTCTACTCATTTTCATGGCTGACATCAGCTTCCTATTAGTCCCTGAGGTAGAAGTGGGGTGGTGTCTTAGGATTTCTATTGCTGTGAAGAGATACTATGACCACAGCAACTCTTATAAAGGAAACATTTAATTGAATGCCTTACAGTTTCAGAGGTTCAGTCCATTATGATCATGGTGGGACATGGCAGCATGCAGGCAGACATGGTACTGGAGAAGGAGCTGAGAGTTCTATATCTTCTGCAGGCAAGAGGAAGTGAACTGAGAAACTGGGCTTGGCTTGAGCATATATGATACCTCAAAGCCCACCACCACAGTGACACACTTCCTCCAATAAGGCCATACCTACTCCAACAAAGCTACACCTTTTAATAGTGCCACTTCCTTTGAACTTATAGGGGCCAGTTACATTCAAACTATCAGAGGTAGGTAGGGATATCTGATGTAGACCACAGACAACTACTCACAACTTTATTTAAAAAAAAATCTCAGTTCCCAAAAGTTTTGTTTTCTTAAGTCTTTTAGAAAATCAAATGGTAAATTATGGAGAGAGTTTTCATGGAAGAAGGAAGAACCAATAAATCTTGATTTTTATTTAAGTGCAAAAGCTGCATATAGAATGAAAATCTGCATATAAATTTCCTAAGGAATGTAAAAAAGGCAGGTGATCCTGGAAGTGAGCTTGCTGGGGAGCAGAAAATAGCTATTGATGATTTTTCCTGCTGAATGCTAGCTATTCAGTTTTCTAGGACTCTCACGATGTCCCAAGTGGGAGACCACCTTCATCTCGTTATCCTGTGAGTAGACAGAAGGCATTCTTCATTTCCACCTGCTGCAGAAGGAGTGTGTTTACCACTTCAGCTTGGTAAGGATCTAAATATGAGGTTTAGAAGCTCACAACACAAGCCTACTTCACATAGAAATAAGCAGCTTCCCTACCCCAGGGTTGGAAATTAGAACCACTCCAACATTCTGAAGAATTGTCCTGCACATAGGAAGCTACCCACATAGTTCGTTTGCCTAGTTCAAGAGTGCTCTGTCTTCCATCTTTAAAAATGTTCTGTAATTATTAGTCTGTTTGGTTAATTATGCACACTTGTAGTTTTCATGAGGGATCCTTGGTCGTTAGATCAGCTGCTGTGTTGTTAGACACTATTTTGCCTTGTATGGGATGCTGAGGAGGAGTTTCATGGTCCTGTAAGGGCAGAAAATATCCCAGTCAAATAACCAGTATCATCCCATGGAACAAAGTCATGTGGAAGAGAAGTTTGGTGTGGAACGCATGTGATTTTTTTTAAAAATCTGGTATATTTATACATATATTTTAAGTCTTTAGATATGTTTGAGTCTGTTTCAATTATTCACAGCAGTATGAGGAAGACTATTTGGTATACTGGGGAGTGATTGCTTCTACTTCTTCATCCCTAGCCTTTAGAATCTGGGACTGTGGGACCTTCCTTGGTAGTGGGACTTTGCATGTGTGATTAAGTTAAAGATCCTGAAATGGGAAGACTGTTTTAGATTATCAGTGTAGTCCCAATCTAACCACAGTAGAGAACCTTTGGGTTGTGATCAGAAATAGGTGTGATGATAGACAGGTCAGAGAGATGCTACACCGTTGCATTGAAGACAGGGAAAGTGGAGCACAAACCAAAGCCTTTGATGGCTTCTAGAGCTGGAGGAGACAGGGAAACAAACCCTCAGCTTCCAGAAGATAACACAACCCTGAGGACACTTTGGGTTAATCCAGTGAGATTTGCCTTACACCTTTAGCCCCCTCGCAGAACTATGAGATAATAAATATCAAGTTGATGACAATTAATTACAGGAGCAATAAAAACCCAATACAATAGATAGTTTATTCAACAGAGACAAGGGAGGAAAGGGACGAGTGGATGGAGAGGCAGCAATGGTTGGGATATTCAGGGCGTCATAATGAAACCTGGACATTGATGATCAGGATTTTCATATTTGACTTAAATTTAGAATTACATGATGAAAGTCCACAATTCCCTTAATTGTGTATTTCTATAACTACTGTCAGACCAAATGATAAACAGTGATTTTCCACAGGTTAATAAATTTATCCAAGAACAGTGTTACAGTGGTGTTGTTTTGCTATAGTAATTTATGATTGTGTTCATAGAAGTTAAACAAAGAAGTTAAAAAAATCAATGTTTTAAAAGGCAGAATTAGGATTACATAAGTTTCTTTGAAACCAGAAACATCCACTGAACGGGTCAGGAACAGGTACCAGTCTAAGGATGGACACATTTATCTTTCTATGTAAGGTTGTGATTCAAGGCTGTACTTGTATAAGGCTGTACATAAGATTCCTCCTCCATGACAACCACAACTACAGCTTCTTCTCCTTTCCCTCCTCCTCTTCTTCCTCCCTCTTCTTCTTGTTCCTCCCTCTTCCTCTCTTCCCCACTTCCTTCCTTAGAGTCTGGCATAAGTCACTCCATTTTGATTTGGACAACCATCACCCTAGGGGAAGGTTCAACTTCAGCAACCAGCTGAAGGAGCAGAGGGGGAGCTGATTTCCATGTGGGTTTGTTCATATGAGAACACAGAGGGAAAGTGAGTAGTCTAAGAGATGGTATAGTAATACCATTTTGATTATGAATTTTTTTGATCCATTTCAGCATCTAACTTGATATTTTTAAATATAACTTTGACTTTAGTTACCAAGCGTTGCTAGGGAAACCATGACACAAAAGACATTAACCTCAGGAATGATACACCTACGAAACAAGCCTAGAACTGGAGTGTACTGGGAATGGAAATTGAAGATGCCTTGAAATAATAGTGCCATGCTTCTTCCCTTTACATAAGTAGAATCTTCTAGCTAAGAGAAAGTCCCCCCACCCCCACCCCTGAGGGGGCCGTTCTGGGTCCAGGAGAGGCTGACATGGAGAAAAGAGAAATAATTTCCTTAAAGGCTATACTGTCCGTACTTCAGCTGGGATAAAGAAGGCCCCTCTGGGCTAATGGCTCACTCCAAAAAGTATTGGCACTATAGGAACTCCATAGAACATCTTCCTGGGAGTTAATTATGTGAATTGTTTTTAAGAAAAAATCATTCTTTTAAATCAACAATCAATAAATCATAAAATTGAAGAGATTGTTTGTGTCTATATTTAAAATAAGACAACCTCCCCCCAGGGAATTCCTGTAGCCACAGATTCTAGGAGCTTACCCTCCTATGCTCCCAAAGGAAAACAGGAAGAAGGACTGAGGAAGCTCCACTATAAGACAGGACTAATATACTCCCTATTAACTTTCTCTTCAATCTTTCTCCTACCATAAAGGATGACAAATGGCTAGACATTTCCTTCTAAACTGTAGCCCAAAGGGTGTTAGATAGACAAGCGTCTCTGGCAGCATCGGACTCTAACATGTGCATTCTCCCCACAACTTGGTTTGATGTTTTCTCTCTAGCGAGCTCCGATTTCCTTTGCCACTCACCTTATAGTATGAGCCAGATCATTCAATGACCCTCACACAAGTAGCCCTGTAGGACTCCCCAGGGAAGCCATCCCTGCATGTCCAAAATCTTCCCTGTCCATCACATACCTGTCCCAACAGCATTGTCTAGAGCTGTCTAGACTCAGTCAGCAAGGGAGTCCCTTTCTTCTACTAGTGCCCACACCCCATCCCTTTAACAGTAAAACAAAACAAAACAAAACAAAACACTCCCTTTACCTTCTCTGCCCCAGCTTGTCTTTCCAGGGAAGCAGGCTCTAGGGAGGATTAGCCTTCAAAGGATGCTCTTTTGAATTAACTGGTTAGAGCAATAAACTGGGCTGTGATAGAGGCTCAGGGAAAACCTCAGGTGACTCAAGGGGATCTCTGAGATGAGGATGATCTCTCAGGGTTGTTCCACATGGGGCAAGCCACCTGCCTCTTTACTCATCACAGTACAGCAGTTATTGGCTTCAGGTTGTATGGGCTAGCCATTCAGCAAATGCAAAGGCACAATATTCTGTTAAATTTGAACCAGGTAGACAGTGGATGATTGTGTGTGTGTGTGTGTGTGTGTGTGTGTGTACCCTACACCATATTAGGGATATATTTATACAAACACAATTTGTTGCTAATCTGAAACTCAAATTTAACTAGATGTTCTGTATTGTGCCTGGTGTTCCCATACCCAGGAAGGAACATAATCCTGGTTCAGTTAACTCTTCTCAGCAGAGGTGAATCCCAAAGAGGCTGGCAGAAGAGAGCTGCAGGTAGGTAGCCAGTGGGAGAGACATCAGTCCTTCAGGTTTGACGGGGATGTGTGCTAGATACCACAGTTTCCAACACAGGCATGTGGTACTTCCCACTTGGCATTGTCTTTAGTCATCACTGTGAGAGTCTGATTGATGTGAATGGGCTTTTAGGATCTGAACACTATTTGGTAAAAATAAAACAAGGATGTTTCTTGGGTAGGTCCTCTCTCTTGCTGTAGTCAAGGAATAGTACTGCTTGAAGATGAGTTAGACAAATGGCATGCCCTTCCTCATTGCCCAAAGGGCTGGGGGACATTCTCTTTTATGCTCAATGTATTGCGTTACTATGAGCAAGCAGGACTGACTTCAATTGACAACTGATTTTGTTACATGATATTATACAGCTGTGAACTCATGGGAGCATCACATACTTGTTCTCTGGCAGCTTTGGAGTGAATGCAACCGAGATCTGCTGTTTCATCAGAACAATTGAGTCTGTTAATGAAGGATGTTTATGAAGGATGGGCCAAAGCAGGGAGCTAATTGGTTGCTTTGGATGTTAGGGTGGACATTCCCTGCCTGACCTATAGCTGCATTTCTAGTCCACCTTGTTTTGATTTTTATAGAATTGCTTCCAATAAATGATGTTTTAATTTTATCCTTTGGTTTACCTTGAACAATTCTGCATAATTACGGAAGAGTTCTAGGAATCCTGCCAAACGTAAAGACATGTTCATGACAATCATAAAGCTGATGACAATTCATGAATCCATTGACTGATTATATATGTGTGTGTGTGTGTGTGTGTGTGTGTGTGTGTGTGTGTGTGTGTGTGTGTTTGAGTACTTCTGTGCACATGTGTTTCTAAGTTTGTGTATGTTTGTGTGGAGGCCGGAGGTTGACTCTGAATGTTTTTCTCCACTGTGCTCCACTTTAGTTTTCAAGACAGGGTGTCTTACTGAGCCTGGACCTCATCTCTTTGGTGACACCATTTGGCTACTGAGCTCCAGGGATCCTCTTCTCTTCCCACCATCCTGAGCTGGGTTACAGAGGTATGCTGCAGTGCACAGTTCTTTTTGGGGGTGTCTGGCATTTGAACTCGTCCTTACGGTTATGCTATAGTCTCTTGACTGACTAGGCCATTTCCCTAGTCCTGAACAAATATGTATTTAAACACTTCTACATGCCAGATACTCTTCTATGCACTGGGAGTCCAGATAAATAATCAAGACAGGAAAACTTCTGCCTTCATTGGATTTGTGTTTAAGCTATTAGCATGAAGACAGATTTAAAACGGTAAGCTGTGAATCAATAGTAGATGTTATAGGACAAATCAATGGTGGGGGGGACAGAGTGTCACAGGGTCACAGCTTTCAATGGACTGGATACCTAGTATTGTTTATCTGTGGGGACATTCATTATGTTACAGATTATCCTCCTTCTGAGGACCCATGGGAGAACCTTCCTTTGATGTCCGAAGTGGCAGAAGCTGGGCTCTCTCAAGCAATTGCTTCTTTTTGTCTCCTCTGCACCAAGTATCATGTGTTGCTCATCACCTAGTGAAGCTCACAAGGAAACTGAAACCGTGGGCCTGGGCTGCGTGCCGAGTTTACTCTGACTTCACCTTACCCTTTCCACCTAATTTTAGCCTTTGTGGCTGTTGACTCACCTGTTTCTCTTACACCTCATCTTATGACGCTAGATCCTATGTGTGTTGGTAAGCACCTTAATGGTTTTAGCTAAGTGAGGCACAATAAAATAATAAAGCAAATATCTACCCACTTATATACATACACAGTACACACGCAGATAGAAACAATCTATCATGTGCACATGTAGCACAGCTTTCTTAGTTTGCTGTTTCTGTGTAAGTTGTTTGTGTGTGTGTGTGTGTGTGCACGTGTGTGCATGTGGGTGTGCATGTTTGTGTATGTGAGTGTGTGTGCCACGTCATGTGGAGTTGAGAAGACAATCTGGGGTGTTGGTCCCCATATTCTACTTTGTTTGAGGCTCCTTCTTCCTTTGTTGCTATGTACCCCAGGCTAGCTATGTACCCCAGGCTAGCTAGCTTAGTTGACTTGGGGGCTTCTGGAGATTGCCTTGCTTCTTCCTCCATCTCCCCATAGGAGTGCTGGGATCACAGATAGGGTGTAATTCCAGCTTCATGTGGTGATTTCAATTCCTCAAGCGTGTGTGAAACATACTTTACCCACTGAACCATCTTCCCAGACCCCAGAAGTTTTGTTTAAATAGTCATGTTTAAAATGTCATAATCTTTTTAATTTAAAGACGTGAGAATGGGTTTATCTGTGGTTCTTCTAAATCCTTTCCTGAAAGCTTTCAGTCAGTGAGCTTTAAAGTTCTGGCATAACTAAACTGTTGAAACATCATGATAACATAACTTAGGCAGTTAGTTTTTTTTTTTTTTTTTTTTTTGTGTGTGTGTATGTGTGTGCGTGCACGCATGTGCACGCGTACCCCACAATATTAAGGGAGACACTCTACAGTTTATTCATCAACAAACCAAGGTTATAAATACTTGCTCTATGTTTTTCATTTTAAGCAATAATTTGTGTTCTTAAATTCTTTATTTTTTTAAAGATTATTTTAGTTTATATGTGTGAGTGTTTTGCCTGGGTGTCTCTGTACCATGTGCATGCCTGGTGCCTCTAGAGGTCAGAAAATGGTGTCAGACGCCCTGGAACTTGAATTTCAGCTGATTATGTGGGTGCTTGGCACAGAACCTGGGTCTCGTGGAAGAGGAACCAGTGCTCTTAACCTCTGAGCCATTGTTCTAGCTCACAGTGTTCTAAATTTCTTAATAGCAAAAAGCAAAACAAAAAGGAAAGAAACCCAGCATCAAGGGACTGCTAGTGTTCAGAAAACTTGGTTATCTAAATTTATTTTCACTTTAAAAAAGGCGGGATGTAGTGGTGCATGCCTTTAATCCCAGCACTCTGGAGGCAGACACAGGCAAATCTCTAGCTTGGTCTACATAGTGAGTTACAGATCAGTAAATAGTGAGGTCCTATCTCAAAACAAGCAAGCAAGCAAACAAACAAGCAAAAAAACCTGGTCAAATTTAATTTTAATATAGTTTTTATGTCTTGACTGTTCCATAACCATATATTAGTAGTTATCTATGAAATTCAAAATTCTTTATAAACACCACTTTTAATGACTGAGTAATATTTTTCCTTATAATACTGTAGTATGCTAAGTTTTTTCCAGTGTTGGAGGTCTAGACCTTCCCTTCCATTTGCTAAGAAGTTGCTATGACAATGTCTCGGAGCTAAAACCCAACTTCATTGGTGTAAAAATGTATATTGTAACTTAAACAATTTTATATAAATTATATTTCAGAAATATTGAATACGGTTATGCTTGAATGAGAAGTGTGTGAAGGTCCCTAATCAAGTGTCTGTTTTTACCCCCCTCTCACTGGTATTGATTATAGCACCTGAACAGAATGAATGGCAGGAACAAAGCCTTCCTGCTGTTGACAGGTGAAAACGTGCCGTTTTGACTCCTGTCTGCATATCTTTGAATATTAATGAGCTGTACTTTAAACCATGTTTCCAGGAGTTTGCCTTTTCTCTTTAATGGCTGATGAGATGTTTGGCTCATTAATATGTCGAGGAACTTTTTTTCCGTCTTATTTTTGTTTCTTTTGGTACAACAAAGTCTGTCAGTGAAGTTTAGCTTTTTCATGTCTTACATTAAAAACAAAAAACCCTGGATTCGTAGGCAGTTCATCATTTTTTTTGTAACTGTAACTATGAAGGTTTTTTTTTTTCTTCCATTATGCCACTAATACCAAGTGTAAAGCATAAGGCATGTTCAGTTGATTTCAGTTGACCTTCTTAGAGCCTTTAGCCATATTTGCAATTCTACCCTGCAAAGAAAGATACTTTTGTTCTAAGATTTATTCCTCTTGGTTCTGTTCCCCCTATTGTTTATACTTCCTGAAGAGTAATGTTAGTAATGGTGATGATACATAGAGTTGTGCGGCTTGCTTCTTGTTTTAATGGAGATGCCTACAATGTTTCATTGTTAAGTATAACAGCCCCTGGCTTAAAACGGATCATTTAAAATCACCTTCACAGAAACATTTTTAGAATGGCATGTAATAAGTACCTGGTCAACATGTATAGATCATAAAATACTATTTTAAGATGTGTTACATTTGTTTATGCTGTGGAACATTTGTTTTAATGATGCAAACTAAAAGGCTAACCATTACAAAGCCACAGTTCCGGGGTCAGCTGCAGCCTCCTTCCCTGAGTGCCCTCCTTTCTATTACGTTTCTCACCCCAGAAAAGCACTCTGCTTTTGGAAGGTAACTTCAAGAAAGCTCAAGCCTTCTAGCTTTCCAGATGTCTGCAGGCCCATAGGAAACTCCTAGGCTGGACTCCGCACACTGCTGCCACCCCTTTTCCGTTCTGTGATATCCACTCAGGCTCCAGCTTTTATGAGTCTCCTGAAGGATGGCAATGCTTTAGCTCTCTGCTCGTAGAAGCCCTAAAACCCCAGAGGGATGCATGTCAGACTGCAAAGAAGTGTCTGCTGTGCTGCATGTTCCTCTGCCCCATGGCAACATCTGCTTCAGGATGTCATCAGGGCTCCAGGTCTTTGTGCTCTGTCTTCCCCAGTCATCTCATTGCTTCTTTTCCAGGATATGGGCCTTCGTTTAAGTGATCCACGGGCCAGTAGCTGCTAGGACTACAAGCTTCCTTAAACAGAACAAGCAGGAGCAGAATATTTGTTCTTACATTTGAAAACAAATCTCACTCAGTATCCTTGACACGTATCAACTGCACAAATTAAAGAAGTCTGTGTGGTGTTCCCACACGTGCATGCAGTGTGCACAGATGTAGAATATTATTTTAAGATGTGTTACATTTGTTTATGCTGTGGAACATTTGTTTTAATGATGCAAAGATGTTTTGCATTCTTTTATGTTGCATTTGTTTAACTCTGTGAAGCTGTGTTACTGCGCCTGTCTAAAACACCTGATGGTCTAATAAAGAGCTGAACAGTCAATAGCAAGGCAGCAGAAAGGATAGGCAGGGCTGGCAGGCAGAGAGAATAAATAGAAAGAGAAATCTGGGAGGAAGAGAAGAAAGAGCAAGAGAACAAGGCGAGGAGGATGCTAGCGGCCAGCTACCCAGCCACACAGCCAGTCACAGAGTAAGAGTGAAAGTCAGATATACAGAAGTAAGAAAAAGTAAAAGCCCTGAGGCAAA
>CABHPQ010071774.1:0-11333 GCA_902168405.1 Peromyscus aztecus
ATTCCTGTGAGTTCCCCTATAAAATTCATAGGTTCACCAAGTTGGATGTTGGCAATATCTGTACCTTGGTCTGTCATCAGTTCCCTATCTGGGGTGACCAAATGCTTGTTCAAATCGCCCCAGGAATAGCATCGCACAGAAGGCACCACTGTAGGCGGACTTTTCTTTGCTGGCCGCCAGTACCAAGTAACCACACGGAGGCTTATATTAATTACAAATGCTTGGCCAATAGCTCAGACTTGTTACTAGCTAACCCTTACATTTAAATTAACCCTTATTTCTTATCTATGCTTTGCCATGTGGCTTGGTACCATTTCTCTGTATGGCATGTCCGTCTTGCTTCTTTCTGCATCTGCTGGCGACTCTCCAGCTCTGCCCTTCTTCCTCCCAGCATTCTCAGTTTAGCTCTCCCACCTAACTTAATCCTGATCAGCTATTGGCGGGTCATTTTCTTTGGTAAACTGACCACAGTAACGTGTATTCACACAGTACTGAGGAATATTCCACACACCACTGCCATTCTTCCCACTCTATTAGGGAAGGCTGCCTGTGTTAGAAGTGTGCATGGTGCTGGTGCAAATGCGCTCCATGTCCTGCAAAATCATCGTGGAGCAGAGACTCGGTTTATACTTTTACCCAAATCTTCTGCACTCAACATTCAGGAGCTCTAGCAAATGCCTTTTTATCATTG
This sequence comes from Peromyscus aztecus, assembly GCA_902168405.1. NCBI lineage: Eukaryota > Metazoa > Chordata > Mammalia > Rodentia > Cricetidae > Peromyscus > Peromyscus aztecus. The sequence continues at coordinate 692 of CABHPQ010071774.1, forward strand.
CTGTGGCTAGTCTTTAGCCTGTCACAATGGCACCACCCGTTCTCTGAGTAATTTCCTACTTCAGCTGAGTATTTCCTTGTGTTGTCCAGTGGAGTCTGCCTCCGGGAAGCAAGTGTTAGGCACCCAAAGCAGGCTCCAGATTGGCAGTGCTGATGGCAAGGTCTCTACTCCCACCTGAGCTGGGTGTTGCTAGGGAATAGAATCCTAAAGTGTTTTTCAGAAGCCCTTAAAGGCTGGCTGAATGCTGCTAACTGCACCGATCAGCACCTTCTCTGTCTGAAAACATCCCCACACTAGCCACCTGGATGTTCCAGTGTGTGAGCAGCCTCTCTGTGGTATCCACCCATACAAAATACAACCAGTGTTTGTAGCTGGGCATTGTCTTCCATTGTCCAAGGCAGCTGGACAGTTTTCTTTTTAAATCAAAATGTTCTCTTCATGAAGTGTGGCTGTATTTTGTGGTTTCTTCCTGCATCTTCTTACATTTGGTGCAGAAACTCAGGAGAGATCCTGAGGTTTTCCTTTGGAGCCTTGTCCCTTCTTCAACTGAACCAAAATTACAGACTTGGCCCTCATGTGGTATGGATCATTTGCTTCTGCTGGCTCCTGCTACCTACCACATTTGACTCAAAATCTAAGAGTCCTTCTCTTCAGCCATTTTCCTCCTCCATCTCCTCTATCCACTTGTTTCTCCCTGCCTACTTGCAGCTGCCTGCTCTGTCTCACTGGAGCCTGCTATAGAGGCCTTCATTGGCACACTAGGTAGCCTCCCTATGCCATTTTAGTCTCCTCATCCCACCAATGAGAAATGCCTGTCCACAAGATCTTGGGCATCTCTTTTCTCAAGTCTTAGACCCTGAGGACACCTTCAGATACAGACCTTCCTATGACACCCCTTACTGTGTTCACCTCTTTGTCTATACTATTAGAATCTTCCTTCTGGTGGGATTCCTGCTTACGACCATTCCTTTCCCTAAATCTCTCCCTCCTCGCCCTGTTCCTAGAAACTCTTTCTTGCCATCATTTTAAGGATGTATCCTTTCCTTCCTGTTCTGTCTCTGCTCCTGGAGCTTGCTCTGTGTCTCTTGCTCACTGGCTATAGCCTGAACTAACCATGGGATTTTATCAGATTCATGGACTCCTCTCACTTGTCTTCTCTAATATCTTTTCCTCCTCAAGCTCAGAGATGGCACTAAAGCCTTGTCACTTTATTTTTACTGCAGTATGGCTTGGCCTCAGTACAAATTAGATAATCAGTCCCAATGGCCAAAACATGGCACACTTGATTTCCAAATTCTCACAGATTATGACAACTTCAGCTACCACACAGACAAATGATCAAAAATTTCCCTCATCTCTAAGTTTTCTTTGTTCTCTGTGCTCATATGATTCCTAAGCCTTCTTTGCCCTCTCATTTTCATCCCTCTCACTAATCACTCAGTTCAGTTTTACGGAGATTCAAATGTCTTTTGGGTATGAATAGTATTAAAATATTGTCACATGCTGTTCTCCTTGATTGAAAGGTGACTCTTGAGGAGGGATTTGGCCTGCTCACTCAAGACCCAAGTGTGTTTACTTAAAAATTTCCTCCAAAGTTTTTGCCCTGCTTCAGGTTGGCCACCTGACTCTGTGACAGTGGAAAGGAGACTAAAATAAAGCACCCCAGGGAAAGATAGGAGGTGCTTAAGAAGAGCTAAGAGGTAAACTATTCCCAATAGAGATTGCTACTGCTTATCTCACAGCACCTTCCTTTTTTTCTTGATTTTTTTTTTTTTACTATCTTTAAAGGTTTTGCTAAAATATAAACTTTCTTTATCTCAGGTTCACAAGTTCATTGGGTGTAGTTTTAAAAGAATCTGTAAGATCTGTAACAAAAAAGTGAACTTAAAACTTCTAAGAAGAGTTAATAGTAAAAAAACTTCTAACAAAAGAGGTATAATAAAAACTTACAACAAAAGAGTTAATAATAAAAGCTTCTAACAAAAGAATTAATACTAAAAACTTATAACAAAAGAATTATTAGTAAAAACTTATAGCAAAAGGATAGATAACTAAAAATCCAGGTATAGATAATCTTGGTTTGCTACAGCATACTTGTGTGTCACTTGGATTCAACTCTTGTTTATGAAAATAGATTTTCTATTAGACTAAGGCAATACCAGGCATCCAAGATGATTTGTTTTATTGTATTTTCCCTCGACTAATTAGACAACACTAGGCCTTTAAAATATCTTGGATAAGAAACAACACACATTTGATGACTGAACTTTATAAATTCCTAAGGTTATAAAAAGTCCATCCAGCTAACAAAAGGTAAAAGATATATGTCTAACCATTTAATATCTTTGCTAACTCTGTTAATCTTTAGTTATTTGAGTCATAAAAACCAACCAACCAACCAACCAACCAACCCATGGTATTAAAACATCAGTAAAATGAGGTTTCTAGCCTCCCCTTGGACTGTATTTATGCTTTAGAGTTTGTACAATGTAAAATAATATTCAAATCAGGTGCTAGATGATGGCCCTCAAGCCTCTCAGAGAGATCTGCTGAATATGGCATTTAAGGTGTTTAGTGGAAGGGAGGAACAGGAATAATGCTTCCCATGGTAGACAGAAACACCAACTTCTAGCAGCTGCCCTTGAGGTCATCTTCATACAAGATGGGTCACCTGTGGCAGACTGCAGGAGTCCAGCTCCTACCTTTCCCACCTTTTTTAGGGTGCTTAGGAGCAGGAGAGAGGGATCAGAAAACATTAGATAGAAAGAGAGACCTGGAAGACAAGAAGAAAGACAGAAATACAGAATAGCTTTGGGAGGGCCTGGGTCAATACCTATTGGCCTAGAAGGTTTATTCAAAAGACTTTTTATAATATGCCAAGGGGAGAGGCAAAAGACCTTGCTCTTACAAGATCAAAGCACACTGCACAGCCAAGTGTAGATACTTCCAAACATGTGGTAAACATGCTCGTGGCCAAATCATCCATTATGCAGCCCTGCTGGGTAAAACAAGCTCAGGTTCTTAGACCCTGTGTAATTTGGGCCTTCACAGTCACCAATGGACTCATCCTGAGATTTGCTTCAAATGTGGCAGCACTGGTTACTGGGTGAAGAACTGTCCTTCACCTTGTCCACTACCCACACTGTGGCCAGACAGGACCCTGGAGGGTCGACTCCCCTCTTGCCTTGCATAGGTATGTCAGTCACCCAAGTTCCTCCTCCACAGGAAAATCTCTTGGATCTTCCAGACCTGGCAGCCAAAGCCTGACCCTGCTCTGGGACCTCTGCTCAAACACCACCGAGATTACCAGGGAGAGGCCCAGGTAACTGTCCAGATAGCGGGTAAGTCTCTGTCATTTTTAATTGATACAGAGGCCATTTGGTCTATACTTCCTGCTTATTCCAGTAAAACTCATTCTCCGATCTCTGTGATGGGTGTTGACGACTGGCCCCACCAGTCCAGGGCTACAGGTCCTCTCCTCTGTTCCCCTAGCGGCCATCTGATTTCCCACTCCTTCCTGAAGTTTCTATTGTCTCCTAGCCTCTGAGGACTAACCCCCTCTAGTTTAGCTTTCTTTTAAATACAAATTAAATATTTTTTTCCTATTTCATATAAAGTAAGTAAACTAAATCAGTCATGGAAAAATAAAATAAAACACCCCACAGAGATACCTTGACAGAGATAATATTCATCTGGTCAAAATTTTAAGTCTTCTTTCACCTTAAAAACATCCTGGTTTTGTAATAGCTCTGGGCATAAAAGATAGACATGTTGCTTTCTGATGATACAAATTTAATAACTTAAAAAAGTTAAGCCGGGCGGTGGTGGCGCACGCCTTTAATCCCAGCACTCGGGAGGCAGAGCCAGGCGGATCTCTGTGAGTTCGAGGCCAGCCTGGGCTACCAAATGAGTCCCAGGAAAGGTGCAAAGCTACACAGAGAAACCCTGTCTCGAAAAAAAAAGTTAAAATTACCTGATTTTTCTTAAGTGAAAACGCTTTGAAACTGAGGCTCAAATTTCCTGTCTAAATTCATCTCAAGTGTAAAAGTCAGGCCTTGCCTTTTCCTGGAGGTAACAGGAAACTGAGATAGGGAAACTCACCAACAGGTTTCAAAACAAAACAAAACCCCTCAAAACTATCATGCTATTGTTACTGACTTAAAATCTAAGAAGGAACCAAACTGAAGCCATTTTGAATAAAACTTCCATTTTGAGTAGAGGTCAAATAAAGTTTAAGTTGCCAAGACCTCCCTGGGTGACTGACATCCTTGGTGGCAAGTTGAGACATGAATGTGGGGCAAGCTGCCCTGCCACAGTTGAGTAAACCAACCAATGAGAACAGGATGAGTGTACTACAAAGAAATGTTTCCAGGAAAGTTCCCTATCCCTGAGTCCTGATAAGTTGAAAATTTAATTGTAACTTGGCACAGATGTTGGTGACTTTGGTGATTTTTGTGCTTAAAAACTCTGTAACATTCTGGATCTGGGTCACAGTTCAGCTCTGGAGTCTGTTCTATGCCCCTGATCCATCAGTAGGGGCTTGATTACAGTAAACTTTTCTATATTGACTAAGTGTTTGAGTTGTGTTGGCTCCAAGTAGACTGCATAAGAAAACCTTGCTTTTTACTATTTCTGTATGCTCCAGTGGTGATTTATAAGGATTTGCTTCTTCAGTGACCACTCTCAATAATCAAGCATCTGTCTCATGGTAAATGATTGGGCATTTCTAGATACAAACAAAAGACAAAAGTTTATAAAAGGTATTCAAGTTTTCAGGGTCTGAGGAAGTGATTTAAGTTATTCAAAAAATGAGACTGTATCAGTCAGTGTTCTCTAGAGTAGGGTTCTCAACCTATGGGTTGCAACCTCTTTGGGAGTTGAATGACCCTTTAACAGGGGTCACATATTAGATATCCTACATATCATATATTTACATTATGATTCATAACAGTAGCAAAATTATAGTTATGGAGTAACAATGAAAAAAATGTCATGTCATGATTGGGGTCGCCACAATATGAGCAACTGTATTAAAGGGTTGCAACATTGGGAAGGTTGAGAACCACTGCTCTAGAGTAATAGAACTTACAGAACAAATCTCTGTCTATATATATATAGAAAGGGGATTTATTAGAATGACTTATGGGCTGTGGTCAGCTAACCCAACAATGACTTCTTAGGAATGGAGGGTCTAAGAATCCAGTAGTTATTTAGTTCATGAGGCTGGCTGTCTCATCTGGTTTTTAGTACATGCCAGAATCCCAAAGAAGTAGGTTCTAATGCCAGTGAAGGAATGGACTTGCTAGTGAGGTGAGAGTAAGCAGACAAAGAACAAAAGCTGCTTTCTTCCATGTATGGTCCAGGTTAGAGGTGGGTTTACCCAGTTCAAAAGATCTGGAGTAAGGGTGTGTCTTCCTACCTCAAAAATTCAGATTAGAAGTGGGTCTTCTCACATCAAAATAAGCAAAATCCCTCACAGATATGCCATCCACTTTTGGGTTTTGTTAATTCTGGATGTAGTCAAGTTGACAACCAAAAATAGCCATCACTGACTTAAATATAATAACATGATTATTAAAAATTTGAACTTCAAACTCTAACACATCAGCGTTAAATTTCTATTTAAATCAATAGAGTTGTCACAAGTGATTACTTCTGGTGACAGTTTTAAGTACTGGCTACTAAAACTTTAAAAAATCATTAAAATTATCATAGTGACAGGCTCAAATTTTTTCCTTTATATTTTCTGTTATAAATATAAACTTAAAAAGTGCCAGAGACATCTCTGTCCAATCTGTATCTCTCAAGCCCTCTTAATGTGGTGATATGAGGACATCAGAACAGAGGGAAGAGTGTTCGTGCTTATTTCCCAGAACTCTTCAGGCCCTCACACCTTGCTTCCCTTTGTTCTCTTTCCTTCCAGGACATTTCTGCCTTAGTGCAGATGAATGTTCCTGTTTGTGTTAATAACTTTTCAGTCTTTATTTGTGCTACAGCTCAAAGGCATGAGCCTGCTCGGGCTGTCTGCAGACACTTATTAACTGCTTTCTCTACAGTGGGGATTTCAATGCAGATTAAAACAGGCAGTAGTCCTGTTGACCTCCTTTTTGTCAACCTTAAAAGATGCATGTAAGCTTCAGGGAGTTATGACTTGGTCCATCTGCCTCAGCTCAAACCTGCTCCATGTCCCTTGTCTGATAAGTACTCCTGCCAATCAACAGCTAAGTGCTCCTACCTGTCCCACCTGTCCCCGAGGATGGGCTTTTTGTTTGACTTGGTCTTGGGGCTTCTTTCCACCTTCCCAACCACAGGACCATGTAACAGGCTTGGAAGTTTCAAATGTATGCCCAAGATAAAGATTCCCCTAAACTCCAAACTTCACCTCCTATCCATAGTCTCTATCTATCCCAGCAGATTTCCACCCAGCTGGCAGATGCAATCCAGGAATCAACCTGGGACCTCCGACTATTCCACAACAGCTCAGCCCCCAGCTTTGGTGGACCCACAAAACTGAAAGGCCCCCTACTTGGTGACCAGGAGGCACTTGTTTATTCCTCAATGAAGAATGCTGTTAACTATGTAAATCAATCTGACCAGGTGGAAGAACGGATTAAAAATGAACAGGAACTGGCATACAGAGTCCTACCCCTGGGAGCTGATGCCAATGAAGGACTCTCACTATGTCTCCTGTGGGCTCTTGGCTCATGCCTCTCCTCTCCGGGGCTCTCTGATTCATATTCTCCTCATACTAATAATCAATCCCATCTCTTCAGAGTTTTTTTTTAAATATAATTTTTTCTTGATTCTTTGGGAATTTCACATCATGCCCCCAATCCTGCTCATTTCCTAGTCCTCTATATCCATCCCTTACCCTCATAGCATCCCCACAAAAGGAAATTAAAAAAAATATTAATTAAAAACCAAACCAAACCCACATTTTACTCCTCCATCTTTCTGTCTCTCTATCACCTCTTCATTCATCTTAGTGGTATCGGGAGCTCCAGTGTGTCATGCAGTATACCCTTTTGTCCACTCAGCTTTACTTGTAAATGTTCACTGCAATGAGCTGGTTCAAGGCTTCTGGCTTCTGGTACACCATCAATACTAGACATTCACTGAAACATCCCTCAGTTATCCTGCTGTTGCCCCAAGTCATGGAGGTCCTGTGGCTGTGGTTCATCAGGACCAGTCCCTTCATCACTCCAGCAGGTCATAGATGGGGTAGATGTTGGTTTGGGCCAACTCAAAGTCTTGCATGTGTGCCTGAGTGGTAGCTGATTTGGTCAGTCTGGGCTGCTGAGACCAATCCTCTCAGGCAAGGGGTGGAGCCAGCTCTTCTACACCATGCCATCTTGGGCCAGCTCTTCCATGCTTGTGGTGAGGGGTGGGGTCAGCTCTCCCAGTGCCAGCAAAGGGTGGTGCCTGTTCAGCCCTCAGATTTCAACAGGCATGGTTCCTATGGACCATGGACTCAGATATGACTCTTGGCAGCAGCTCAGGCCCAGATGTCACCATGGCCCTGGTATCAGCATGGCTCTAGGACACCAACATGGTCTCAGGTGGCTAACCAGACCCCAGGTATCCCCACGGCCCTCAGGGGTACTAGGCTTTTCAGAGTTTTTTTTAAGGAAAAAAAAATCGATGAGCTGATCATATGCTCTGTGAGCCAGATGCTTCTGATGGAATTCTCTCAGGTCTCTCACCGTCACTTGTTGGTTTGAGCCCCTGCTTTGGACCAACATTCCAGACAAACCTTTTCCAATGTGCCCACTCAACTGGAAGTAGCCAGAGGCTCACCATTGCCCTTTGTCGTAAACAAAGGCTGGAATGCTATATCCCCAAAGCAGGCCCCACAGTGGCGATGCTGGTGGCAAGGACTCAAGTCCCCCCTGACCTGGGGTTTGCTAGGAACAGAATCCTAAAGCATTTCTCAGAAGCCCTTAAAGGCTGGCTGAACTTCTAACTGCAACTGTCAACACCTCATCTGTCTGCAAAAAGTCCCCAGGCTAACCACCTGGCTGTCCTGCTTCTGAGCTGCCTGCCCTGTGTCCACCCACATAAAACCAAACATGCTTTTGTAGCTGGGAGTGGTTCTCCAATGTCCGAGTAGCTGGACAGGTTTTGTTCATTCATTTGTTTGTCTTTCAATTAAACTGTTCTCTCCATGGAGAGTGGCTGTGTTCAGTGGCTTTTTAGTACCTGGCCTAGTGAGTACCCCATGATGACACCTGCCCCTGCTTACATTTAGGGGTTCTTGGTTCTCTAGCACCTTAACTCCCTGAAGATGCCAAGCAAGCTTATCAACTTGGTTTTTAAGTTTTTTTTTGATGAAAGAATAAAACCTGCGTTCTTTCCGTCTTTCTACAACCCTAAGTGCAAACACTGGGGAGGGAGGCAGTGAGATGGCTCAGCAGGTAAAGCACTTCCTGTCATGTGACACGACTCCTCCCCGGGTCCTGGTAGACATCCCTTGACTTTCTGTTTCTATAAATTTTCCTAGTCTAGATACTGCATGATAATGTAATATTATGTTTATCCGTTTGTATCTTGCCCATTTCCTATAGCATATATATTCAGGATTCATTAGTGTTGTAGTGACAAACAAGTTCATTATGTTTAAGGTCCACTAATGTTCATTCATTCATTTATCCATTGTTCATTCACCGATTTATCCATTATTTGGGGACACATGTGTTGTCCCCAGGATTTGGCTATTGTGACTAAGGCTGCTGTGGTTGTTGGGGTACAAGTATCTGCTGTGTATTTGTATTCAGTTCCTTATGGCTCTGTACCCCAGTGAGAAAAGTGGGTCTCATGAAATTCTGTGCTTAAGTTTTGAGGAATTACAGACTTTTTGAGCAGCTGCACCACCTTACATCCCCGCCAGAGTGCACAGAGGTTTTAGTCTCTGCATCCTTATCAACATTAGGAATCCACTCTGAATGACAGCTGTTTGTGCAGAGGAAGGGGGAGAATGCCTTTTCTGATTCCCAGGGTGTCTCTGCTGTCCTAGAATCTCACATGGAATTAAGCAAATGGCAAGTTAGAGCAAAGAGCTTCACTACCAGTTTGATTTGGGAATCTTTTCTTTCAGAGAACTTAGAGCTGGGAAAAAGTCACTTCCTGGAGAATCTGGAGGTCAAAAGACATCCAGATTCTAAAACCTCCCTTGGCAGCTAGCCTGGCAAGAAGAAAACCCTGAAGATCATCTCACACATGTTCCAGCTGTGAATTGTTAGCTGTCTTGCCTACGTGGTGCATGTCTTCCATACGAGTCTAGCTGGGTGTGACTTTGTGTAACTGCTCATACTTTTGTTTCCTCATGAGAAATAGAGCCATGGTGTGCTTGCATCATAGGATTGGCATGAGTATCGCATGATTTGGTTTATGTGATTTCTTAGAATCCTGCTGTGCACCCAACAAGTACACACAGTGTTAGAGTTTCTCTTTTATCAGTGAAAATATGATAATAATTGTCGTCATATTAATATTAAAAATCCTTAAAAACACGCCTGTTAAGGATGTTGGAAATGGAAGCAAATCAACTTGAATCAGGGTTCTCATTTACAATTTTGTCTTTTATTCTTCAGGAGACAGTCATTTCCAGAGTTGATGTAGGCTCAGTGGATGTAGGTAGAGCACATCTGCCATAATTGAGAGAGAGATTTATTTTTTCCTGTTCTGAAGAACTTAGACAATAACACTTACAGTATTTGACTTTGGAGAGGCTGCTGTGATGTGTGTGGCAAAGGTGATGTTCTAAATCCGCACTTATGTGGTAACTGAGGAGGAACAAAATGACTCATCAGGATGATTTCCTGTAATATCCTATGGACTCTCATGGCTCAGAGCTTCAAGAAACAAAAGAAGAAACACTTGATTCCCTGTTAATGGAAGTTTTTTTGTACTATGTAAGCATTGTGTGTGTGTGTACATGTATATACATATACACAAAGTGTGTTTATGACAATCCTACAACCCTTTCATTCTGTTCTTTAGTTCAACAGTAATTTTGTTTAGTGACTTAACTGTTCACGTTTCAGTTTTAACCAGAATGGCATCAGATGTTGAGTTAATTGCCTGCTTCACATTTCATACCATTTCTACCCACTTAACAGCTCTCCCAAGCACACTTGTCAGGTGTCCAGCCAGAAATGAATGTCACTGAAATTAGCATAATTTGAGCATGGTTTAATAAAAAGATTATTATAAAACATTTGGGAGTTAGAAACCCAGAATAAAGTGGGTCATCAAGGAGAGAAAATTCTGGAATTCTAAAGGAGCCAGGACCAAGAGGGTTATTTTGAGAGGAGTGGCCATTGCCAAGTGAGGAAAGAAATCAATTAAAGACAACTTCCCAGTGGCTGACCCTAAGGGAAAGCAGAATCTGAGTCCACTGATGTGGTCCCATGGATTAGCTGTCATAATAGAGTAGGATTACCGTGCATGCAGGAAGTATCTTTAGGCTTCCTTCTTCATCGCATCAGAAGAAAGACTGGCTATATCTTTCCTGTCATATTCTCTCCTGTATCATAGATCTCTTCTTTACCAATAATTTCTTCCAGTCACTGGATAATTTTGCTTAAGTTTATTTCTCTCTCTCTCTCTCTCTCTCTCTCTCTCTCTCTCTCTCTCTCTCTTA
>CABHPQ010071777.1:0-10737 GCA_902168405.1 Peromyscus aztecus
GTTAGGATTATTTGCTTCTTCAAATTTAGTGTATTAGAAATAAGCATATATTAGCAATCACATTTCAATTTCTAAAAGAATCCTTACAAGTAGACAGATGCAGCCAAAAAACTCATGGACACACATAAATTACATTAAGCCAACCTGATTGTTTTTATATTGCAAATACGAATTTTCTTGTTTTATTTTATTAATGACTCTATAGGAAGTGTACTTAATTAAAATACACTGGAAAAGCTCTGGATAGAACTGGTTTATACAGAATCTAAAGCAATTATAGTTGTCTATGTTCTGCCTATTTCAGCCAAAGAGGAAAAAGATAAATTCTCAGCCTTAATTGGCTCTACTTTTAAGTTTCTCAATTATTATTGCCAGGATAGAAATATTTTATTAAAAAACAGCAACAGCTAGAAAATTATTTGTTTACACATCAAGATCAAGCTTTACATTTGGATAATTTCTTTTTGTAGGCTAATTTTAATAACATAATTTCAGAGATTCCCATTCTCAAATGCAACATATAGTATAATTATATATATATATATATATATATAATTGTTCATATATATGTGTTCAGTCCATTATAAATTGTTTTAGATTTTTACTCAGATCCATATATTGTTTGCTTCCTGATATCTCAATAGGAAGCCAAAAATATACTCCAGATGCACTGAAGTCAGTACTGTTTTTTACATATAAATGGATGAAGTCAGTACAGCAGCATCCACTTGTTTTCCAGAGGAAGGAAGAGAGTTCAAAAAGAGAATGTTGGAAAATATGTGCACAGATGGGGAATGTCACTAATGCTACTGTCATCAAATTTATAAAAGCAACAAAAACCCAATGCTTTCCTTCTAATGTTTTTAAGATTTTAGTTTTCTAATGACTTCAATTTTTATTTAAGAACTTTTATCCCCAATTTTAATAATGTTTTTATTTATTCTTTGAAAAATGCATTCAGTGTATTTTGATCATATCTGCATCCCACCCCCGAGATTTCCCAACTCCTCCCCCACCTCCCTACACACTCAACTTAGTGTTCTCGCTCTCTTAAGGAAGCAAACCATGGAATGCAGTTTGAAATTTACATTAAGCAGCATTTTATCACAAGAAAACAAACTGACAAACACAGCAGTTTCCTCTGTCCTTGGTTTACTTGTTCTCTTCTTGTTTGTAGATTGTTACATGGGGTAGATTGTTATATTGGGGAAAGACACAAGATGGTTAACCTTAGATTATTATTGATGAGACTGCTAATCTGCTGTGACTCCTGTGCCCTTTGCCAAATCCCAGAGCCCTCCTGCATTTGTTATTATCAAAAGAGCACTATAGATTCAGAAAGCCTATACTGTATATTGGAAGGCAGGATTTTTCCATTGGAAAATAAAGAATTTGAGCACATTTTTTCGGTGGGTAAATAACATAGCTGCCTTCATAAAAAATTCACCAGTCTCCCTACTCCTATGCAGAGAATGCAGGTCAAACACAGCCTGAAGATCCGTAAAGTATTTTGAAATTGTCATGCTGTTAAGTTACTCATTAAATACCCATGCCTTATTTAATAACAAAACATAGTCTGTGTCTGCCTTTAGAATTTCAGAATAGAACAATTATATTTTGTGGATTCTTGTAAATTTTAATGTGGAAAGGCTTTAGTTTTGAATTGCCACTTTGTCCTTGATCCTTAATGCCACAGTCAGACCAACGAAATAAGCAAATCCAGTAATTCAGACCTTGTGTTACAGCATTTTAAAATCATGGTTAAAAGCGCAGCGTCTAAGCATAGACATTGTTCAAACTCATATGAAAGATGAAGTTGGAATGTGAGGCTCGTATCTATTTACACGCTTTCAGTAAAATCAGATATAATGAGTTCCCCACAGTCATTAAAATATATGAGAAGTGATTTAATTGTTCTGGGGGCTCCCAGCCCGATGGTTATCTTGGAACTGCAGCTCAGACAAAGCATATTTATCATGCACCATAACAAGTGAGCCCATAAATCTACACAGAAGAGCCATCTAAGTCACCAGGCAGTAAATAATTCTGGGCCTCTGGAATTTCAGAATCCCCTCTTCTTCAATGAACAAAAAAGGACTCCATAGGAGTGGTAGCTGAGTACAATTTAATGATCTAGAACCGAAACAGTGGACTGATGGATTATGGGAGTAAATTTTCACTGGGCTCAAGAGTTTCAAAGTTTGCATTTTGAGTAAAATGAATATTTTATATGTTTGAAAAATATAGAAAAAAAGTGACCTGTGGCAGAAATGGAACTCCAGTGGTCAAACAGAGTCTGTGAATGTCTTATGTTTGCCCCAAATTGAGTGAGTGGATAAGATAATTTAGAATTCACTACATTGTCAACATTTAAAAATTTAAATGTGTCTATAAGAATTCATTTTCTAACTTAAACTAAAAGTGAGTTAATTTGATAGTATGGGTTCCTCACCAGCACAGGGCAATGGGCTGCTGCAGCTGGAAGATAACTCCATCTCAGCTTTGCCACCTTTCAGATGCCCCTGAGTGACAGAGCCCTGCTGGGTGCTGTCCTGGCCATCACCTCACCGGCCTTAACCCCTTCATGTCTCTCCCCTCAACACTCACAGCACTGATCTCCACTTTTGCTTGGTACTGGTTCATTGTTATTCAAATTTTTCTGAAACAGCCTAGTATGTGGAAAGGGTAGGTAGATTTCTGTATGTGGACAGAGGTGACTGAGTGTAACTCTTATTTTTGGACGATTCTCTTGCTTTGTTTAGAGTGCATATCACATACAAAATCCTTTTAATCTGGCATGGCGGTTGCACCTGTAATCTAAGCCGGCAGGGTATTGATCCAGGAGTCAAAGTTGTGAAAATAACAAGTTTGAGGCTAGACCAGGGTACAAAGTGAACTCCAGGCCAGGTTGGGCTACACATGAGGACCTTGTCTCAATAAATCCAGAAGTAAATAAATTCCATCAAAACAAGAAAATATGCAATTGACCTTGGTCACCATATATTATTTCTAATGGGCTCACTTCACATTTCATTATCTGCAGTTTTAGATTTTTTATAACTCTTTCCTCTTAGGGAAACACACTCTGCCATGAGTCAGGCGGTCTTTTTACTTCTTGTTGATTGGTCATGGTCTGCTTATGGAAGACACACCTTTTAAAGAGATTAGCTAGTCAAGGAAGATTGAATTCTTTCTTGACATTTGTTTTATTATTGTTGTAGAGAATTTCACACATGAATATTGTATTTATTTCATTTCCACCCACACTTTTCTCCCCTCAACTCTTCCAGTGTCCCCTTGACTGTCTCTTAACATATTATTAATATATTACCTCTTCAGTTAGTTCTTGAATGAGAGTTTCATGTACTTAACACTTCACAATTGAAGACCTATAGGTTTATTGTATACTAGCTCAGGTTCATTTAATATTTTAGCAGTTTCATGTACACTTCTATCACGCATGTGCCCTCTTGCATTTCCCTCTTTTATTCCTTTTCTCTCCCTCTGAACACCGCAGTCTTCTCAACTGGCCCCCATCCTATTTTCATGAGATCATGTGTATATTTGTTTTTAATCTATCATGTTTAGTCAAAGTTGTATTCATCAGCACAGGTGGGACACGAGCAACTCACCAGTGCTACCCCACTTAAGGAAATATCACGCCCTTCATCAAGAGTTCTTTAGGAAGGAACGGAGTCTTATTGGCACCCTTGCCCATAATGAATGCTGAGGGGTCCAATATTGTGACGGTCTACACAGCAACTCTGGGTTTATGACTGTGGTAAAGAAGTGTTCATGTTCTGCCCAGTAGGCAGCCTTTCATACTACTCTTCCCCACTTCCAGATCTTCCATTTCTTCCAAATTCTCTTGTGTAATGAATGCATCTCTACCAGGGCTGCTTCAGAGCAGCCTTGGTTGTCCACCAGAGTTGATGGTAAGACACTGATGCTTAAGACACCACACACCTTGGTCACAAGAGTTGGAGAAATGAAGCTGACACTGACCAGGAAGCTTTCTATCTACTGGCTAGCTTTCATAATACTGGGAGGTGCTGTGTAGGCTGCTGGGGCAGAAAAGTCATCAGTTGTCTTACTAGCCTTGAACTTCCCAAACTACACTAATGGATGGCATACTGAGATATGGCCATTCATGACATTTTGTCAAGCAGTCCAGGCAAGAACAGTGTCTTGCCCAAATGGCTATTTTTGCCAAATACAAATAGACTAGATATTATAACTGTAGTTCTTGCTTGATAATTGTTTTGTTATATGTAATTTTACTATGTTAAAGTTAAAACCTTCCTTTTTGAAAAAAAATAGAAAAGGGGAAGTGCTGTGGATATTGCTTTGTATGCTGTGAATGTGTTGCTCTGATTGGTTAACAAATAAAATGCTGATTGATCTGTAGCCAGGCAGGAAGTATACTATAGGCAAGATTAGCAGAGAGGAGAATTCTGGGAAGAGGAAGGCTGAGTCAGGAGTCATCAGCCAGACACAGAGGAAGCAAGATATGAAGGCAGAACTGAGAAAAGGTACTAAGCCATGTGACTAAACATAAATAAGAATTATGGGTTAGTTTGAATGTAAGAGCTAGTCAGTGGTAGGACTGAGCTAATGGCCAATCAGCATTTTATTTATCAACCAATCAGAGCAACACATTCACAGCATACAGAAAGACATCCCCAGCATAGTACAAAGAACATATTATTTCTAATGCAGAGAATGAGAAAGCAGTGGGCTGCCCATAAGCTAACAGTGCCAGTATCACCCCACTGGACATATCTTGTCTGCCAGGCTGGTTTTGTAGCAGGGCCCACAGCTGGGTGAGACTCATGATGAGTTTTCTCAGGCAGAAGCCTGCTAAGCTCCTTCAAGACTGATTCTCTGTGCCACATAACTGCAGCTGAATTATTTGGGAGTCCCTAGAACATCATTGATCAACAACTCAGAGGGAAGTTCCCACACCTGACCCTGGGATTTTCATTGAAAAGTTCATTCACAGCTCTGGGAATCCTATTATACACCCATGTAGGACAACTGTGTTCCAAGCTCCTTTAAAACCATAATTTTAACTTAGCTTATAAAGTAGTTGTAGGTTTCTTAATGCCTTCCTCGTGCACCTTTCTTCTCATTAACACCCTCAACATATTAATTATTTTTATCATCTATAATATTTTGATTTGAAAGACACCAAACTGAAATAACCTTCAAGGACAAAATAAATACAAATACAAAACCACAAAACAAGCAAGAACAAAACAGAAAAGTTGTAAATACCCAGGATGAAATCTAAAATTAGGAAAAGAAAAAACATTACTGAAACATCAACAACAACAACAGAAATTTTATCTTGAATAAAGTAGCAAAACTCTATAAAGACAATAAAAATAAAGCAGGCTACTGAAATCCATCCAAGAACAAATCAAAACCACAAATTTCAGAGTATTGACTCAGTCTAAGCTGAGTGCTTTGTCTGAATAAATCATGGATGGTCTCTGTTTCAATTCCCACTGGCAACCTCACTCTCTTATATAACTTCAGGTGCATGAATGGTCTCTACTGTCCTCAGGTCTCTGTAGTCTCCTCCCTTCAGAATCATCAAGTTCAATGCATAGAGCCCCAAACTTCTTCCAGCCTAATCATCTCCCCAAAGCCAGTCCAAATGCTTCTGAACCATGTAGTCAAACACCACCACTCAATACCAGTTCTCCATGGGATACTTTTATTCACTGTTCCAGAATATCATGGAGAAACCACTTAAAGAAGGATGTATGTATTATAGCTTATGATTTTGGAGATTTCATTCCATGGTAACTGGTCTATATTGTTCCTAGACCATGGTGAGGTGGTGGTCATGGTGAAGTATGTTACACAGAAGAACAGGGATGCTCACTTCATGGTGGCCAGGAAGCAGAGAGTAAGGAAGGAGGCTTGGAGGAAAAGAAGAAGAGATGTAAGGCAGGAGATAAAAATGGAGAGAGGAAAAAGGACTGGGCTTACAGTACATCCTTTGAACCATGTCTTAACTTACCCAGTCCTCCAACAAACTTTACCTCTTAGACTCCACCAACTTCACATGATGCAATCAAATTAAGAATTAAGTCAACCAATCAGTCCATTGTTTAGCTCAGAGTCCTCATGATCCAGTCATTTCTCCAAATCCCAGCTTCTGAATATTTCACTGTAAACTTAAGCCTTCAACACATGAGTCTTTTGGGAGACACTTTATAACCAAACCATAGCACTTCCTGAACTCCAGACAAAGCACAGATGCCTGCTTTCATGTGGTCATTTATATTTACAATAAATCATTAAGAAATAAATGATGAATTGGAAAGGAAGAAATAACACTATTTATATTATTGTCTAGTTAGGAAATCCCAAGAAAGCATCAATAAATAGCCAACAAATTCTTACTGTTATGAAGCATGTATAGAAATGTCTCCAGATACAAAGTCAATTCACAGAATTGTTCAACAAGGAGATATAATCTGGAGGACTCAACATAGTAAAAATGTCAGTTCATGTCAGTCTGAATGCAGAACCAATGCAATGTCTAGACAAGAAGCTGATTCTAGATTTTTTATAGCCTTCCCACTATCCTTGGAGAGTGTTGCTGAGATTTGCCTGTACCATGATATACTGCCCATTGCATAATTTGCTGCAAAGGAAGAGAGGACTACCTTGAATTTCCTTCCTGTACAATCTCAATCATATGGCATCAACATTGATTTCCAGATAACAGTAGGGCCACAAAGGAAAAGTAGCACCATCTACATCGTAGACTGAAAGGGACCTGGGAGCTGGGGCTCCTGGCTGTCCATGCCCCATGGGAGCTCCTGCTGAGGTCAGCATCTGTCTTCCAGGATTCTAGATCATGGACTGTTTTAGCATCATCCTTGTGACTGGCATTTCCCTCTAGATCCTCCATTGACTATATCTTGGTCACCTCTTGGAACTGTAGTTTCCAGTTGATGATGTTGATGGGGTGGCAGCTAATCTTTCCCTAAGGCATTACTTGTCTATCATTGCTCTGTGTGACACAGATTTTCCTCTGTGTTACATAGGTATTGATACCATGAGAGAGTGGCTCATTTAGCAGGTCCAACATGGCAGGTGTTTGCCTTGTGAACATGGGACATGCTCTACAGACATACATATGAAATCATACCTGGTCTCTAGTTCCATGGAGATGCCCAAGAGCTAGGGAAGCAAGAGTGGCCACTGTTGAAACAGATGTGACCAAGGAATTTAAGGCAAATGGGCAGGCCCAGCTGCTGGATTCACTGCTGCTTGGTCTCTGATCTTGGGTTGCTCTGCAGGGTGGCAGTGCCCTCTGTGCCTGCTCAGCAGCTCCAGACCAAAGGATGAAGCACCCAGCTGACCATAGATGGCTTGTCAATAGAACACACTGTTCAGCTGCTGAATACATAAGATTAGCTACTGAGGACTTTGCGGTTATAACACCAGCAAAATGAAAAGAAAATTGATGGGGAATAACACTTTCAAAAATTACCATAAAATTTATATGGAAAGCCATAGACCCGAAGACACCTGAAATTTTCATGAAGGAAGTCTCAAGGGAAGGATCACTCAGTCAAATGGTAATACCTAGTCTGTAGAGACAGCACTCAACACAGCATGGCATTGATGCAAAGACACCCACAGTCCAACAGGATATTCTAGAGAACCCCAAAGACCACACTAATAATGCTCCTGGCTGATTAAGGACAACTGTAGTGACCACTTATTAGAGAAGTAGAGGTTTATTCAATGAGTGGGTCTAAACCTATTATAATCGATATGCAAAAAAGTTAGAAACAGGTAGATAGATAGATAGATAGATAGATAGATAGATAGATAGATAGACAGACAGACAGACAGATAGATGGTATATATGTGATAGATAGAGCAACTAGGAGCTGAAGGGAAATCTCAGTTGGCAGAGTGTGGCTTTTATAAACATAAGGATCTAAATTCATGCTCAGAACCTACTTAAAAAGTCAGGGTTGGAGGCACAGGCTTGAAAACCCAGACCTATGGAGATAGAGACAGAAGGGCCACTCACCCAGACAGCCAGCCTGGCCTAACCTGCTAATCCCAGGTGTGAGTGAGAGACTAGAGGTGACTTTTGGAACACACAGTCACACAAGTTCACACGACACACACAAAAGGTAAAAGATGGATCCAAGTTTTACAACTTATGCAAAATTAGTTCCAAACAGATCCCCGATACAAATAGTATAAAATGCAAAACTGATCAACATTTTTAAAACAAAGGTGGAGGAAATCTTGGAGGAACTACAGATTCAGCAAAGAGTTCTTAGATTTGAGAAAGAAATCTACTGGTACATTAGAATTCATCAAAATTAAAACTGAGGATGGAGGTCTAAGCTACTATCTGAAAACTCATAAATCATGTGTCTTAGTTAGCATTAACTGTCAGCTTCACATACTGTAGAACTTCCTGAAAAAGTCACAGTGGAATAACTGTCTTTACCAGGCTGATTTGTGGGCATGTATGTGATGGATTGTCTTGATTGACAGTAATTGATGTAGGTATATCCAGCCCACTGTGGGCAATATCATTCCCTGAAAAGTTAGTCCTGGGCTGCATTGAGACTAATTGAGCACAGGCAGCAAGGCAGAGATCCAGCTGGCAAGCAGCTTTCCTATATGGTCACTGCCAACAGGTTCCTGCCTTGACTTCTCACAAAAATGGGTTATGAGTCGGGCAGTGGTGGCACATGTCTTTAATCCCATCACTCTGGAGGCAGAGCTAGGTGGATCTCTGGGGGTTCAAGGCCAGCCTGGTCTATAGAGCGAGATCCAGGACAGGAACCAAAACTACATACAGAAGTCCTGTCTTGAAAAACAAAACAAAACAAAACAAAAAATGGATTGTGCAACCAGTGTAATGGCTCACTCGTTTAATTTCAGTATTCGGGAAGCAGAGGCAGGCAGATCTCAGATTATGTAGACAGCCTGGTCTACATAATGAGTTCCAGGAGCCAGAGCTACATAGTGAGACACTGTCTCAAGAAAAAAAAAATGGATTGTGTCCTGAAACTGTAAAGCAAGTAAACTCTTTCCTCCCCAAGTTGTTTTGGTCAGTGTTTGATTATATCAACAGAAGATGAACTAGAACACAGTTTACCTAACCGATGGAGTCTACCTGCAACATGTGGAGAACTACCAAGGTAAACTACAATTGATAGGAAATGAAGAAAGCCACAGAAGACACGCCGTGTATAGGAGTACGCACAACACCTTTAGCTGTTAGGGTTTAAATAGCTATTTAAACCACCACAAGGTGACTAAAGCAAAATGTGAAACAAATGCAAAAATAATGGTAAGGATGGAGAAAAAATTAATCCCACTGCATTGTGAGTGGGATGTAAGAAAGTTGAACCACAGCGAGATTCTTACAAAGTAACCTGTCCCTACAAAAGGCTCAGCAATTCCACTCTCACTATGTATCCCTCCAAAAAATAAAAGTTTGTGTTCACACAAACATCTCTACAGAGGAGCTTCCAGTCCAGAACTCCTTCAGTTAGATACTCTGTGATATGCATTAGCTGTGAGAGCTAGAGGTGGAATAGTATTTACCAATGAAAAGAAATGAACTATTCAGCCACAGAACAGTGTGGATGGATCTAGATAAATTGTACTGAGTGAAAAAAGACTATATTAATAGGATTCATTCTGTTGGGTTCTTTCAATAAACTCTGTAAAGCAACAAGATTATAGCCATGATAACAGTTAATAGCTCCCACATGATGTGGGAGGTGGCTGTGACTGGAATGAGGAGGCATCTCTGAGGTCACAGCATTTTGTGTAGTATATGGTGGCAGTCACACAAACCTACAGGTGACAACACTGTTTAGATAGAACCTAACCAAGGGTGGGGTGTGGGCAGCATGTAGAATGTTCACTTGCTACTCACAAGCCACACACGACCATGCACAGCCACACACGACAATGCACAGCCACACATAACCATGCATAGCCACACACAACCATGCACAGCCACATACAACCATGCACAGTCACACACAACCATGCACAGCCACACAACCATGTACAGCCACACATAACCATGCATAGTCACACACAACCTTGCACAGCCACACACAACCACGCATAGTCACACACAACCATGCACAGCCACACACAACCATGCACAGCCACACACAACCATGCACAGCCACACACAACCATGCACAGCCACATACAACCATGCACAGCCACATACAACCATGCACAGTCACACATAACCATGCACAGCCACACACAGAACCCAGTGTGCTCCCTAGTGCTATGAGGTCCGAGGGCCACACATTAACTACCTATTTGTGAAACATTTCTGTGTGTGAATGTGTACTGGGATTAAATGAGTAAAACTGCACACAGGATCATCTGTCTGTCGTTCCTTACTGCTACCCGTGACTCTGCAATGGCTCTAAAATTAAAATACTACAATAAATTAAAAAAATAAAATGCAAACAAAAACTCAATTGCTAGCAGAATATAATGGATAGTGAAATGTCTTTTAAATGACCAAAATGAGCTGATGTATGAAATCTTATACTTATTCTTCTTCACTGAACTTAATCTAATTTCCCAAAGAAATTCTTATTTATTTGATTGAGAGCAAGACCAAATGTCATTTTAAAATGAAGATATTTTATTTGTTTATTTACTTGTGTGTGTGTGTGTGTGTGTGTGTGTGTGTGT
>CABHPQ010071793.1:0-11685 GCA_902168405.1 Peromyscus aztecus
CCTCCCTCCCACTGCTCCCCAAAAGTCTCATGTGTTAAGGGCTTGGTCTCTGTTGGTGACGCTATTTTGGGAGTCCTGGAAACATAAGACTGTAGGGTCTAGCTAGAGGAAGTAGGCCACTGGGGTGGGGCTATGGGGGTATCTCGTCCCTGGGCCCTTCTTGTCCCTCTCTTTGCTCCCTGTCTTCTGTGAGGTGAACAGCCCTCCCCTTCCACCCATTCCTGCTGCCACGATGTCCTGTTCAAGCTCTCGAGGCCAAGCAACCGTGGACTGAACTCTCTGCAACTGGGCAAAAGAAACGCTTTCTCCTTGGAGTTGTCATCTCTGGTATCCGAGTCCCGTGACAGAAAAGTAGCCACCAACGGAGCAAGGAGAAAGACAGTCCTCAAGCCAGCCTCTGCTCAAGTCTGACTGGGACGCCGGCGGTGGTCTTCCACACCTGTAACACCCATCTTGCCCCTAAGACACCGTGGCTGCTCTGGCTCTGAGAAGTCTGATTTGGCTTGTATTGCCATGAGATTTGAAAAGGCTAAGATGGGTGTTTTCCTATAAATAAAGCTATTAGTTGATATATATATTATATATATATAATATCACACACATAAACACACACACACACACACACACACACACACACACACACACACACACATCAAGGTACATGGGTAAACTCCATGATCTCATTTCTCTAAAATAGTGTGGAAAACTAACAATACCAGATGGGTGGATAGCCCTCAGAGTTAACATGACCTTTCTTTGAGAGGTGAGATGATAGAGTTTCATGCTTTTCTGTAATTTTCTGATTTCTGTCACAAGCGTGGATCATTTAGGAAGAATATCCAAGCCATGTTATTAAGATAAAGGAGAACAGAGCTCCCCCCCAGAATGAGCAGCCCTGATGGCCTTGCTTACTGTAGGCTGCTGTACCTCAGCACTGAAGGCTTCCAGAGAAAGACAAAGGCGCCCTCCTCCTGGGGCCTGCCAGGCCTTACCTGTCATCCTCAGAGTACATTCTGGCATATTCTTCCTTGACCTCCTCTAAGCTGGTAGCGTTCCCATCCTCCAAGTTGAAGGACCCTATCAGGGAGGAGAGGGCAAGAGTCATAAAGAGAAAACCAGACCCTTTGGGTCTCTCCTGCCTGTCTGGTTCAGGGAGCCTATGGAGGGGGCACGGAAAACCTTGACCCTCCCTGGTGTAAGGAGTGCAGAGTCTGTTTCCCACTTCTCCTCCAAGACATGAGGGGAGATCTCAGGTTAAGTACTGGGTTATTTCCTCTCTGGTCTCTAAGGCTGAGGTCAGGTGCCTCCAGCAGTGTCCCGTGAGGAAACTCAACAAACCCACACAGCCTGGGGACCCTTGCCCATGCTGTCAGGCTGTAAGTTCCCAGGGATGGGGCAAGTTATGGCCCAAGCCCAGTGCCTGATACACTTGCTCCTAACATGAATCTGCCAATGTTGTGTAACCCAGTCTCTGCCTTCAGTGGAAACCTGAGCCCGCCTTCTCTGGTGAGGGGTCTCTTGCCTTTGAGCTTCAGCAGATTGTCCAGGGTTTGTTCCAGTTCCTGGATATGAATCTTCGTCTTATTCAGTACCTGCCACTGAGGACAGAGACATTGTTGGAAAGACAGCCTCTCCCTGCACAGACTATTTTCTTTTATGGGCCCAGGAAACCTCTTCTCAGTCTGAGGCCACACTCCCTAAATGCAAAGTCCCATCCTTGGCCTTGTCCGTGGTGTGCATAGGAGGTCTGTCCCAATGCACAGAAGGCATTGAGATGCGTTTGCATTCTAGAAATGGATGCTCGTTGAAATACCAATGTATTTGGAAACAAGTTGTGTTTAGAAAACCACTGCTGTGGCTGCAGAGGGATGGACGTCTGCATGGGCGGCTAGCAGGTGGGATGCTGTGATAAGGGGGCCCAGTTGGCTGAATGTCAACTCCAGGCTTGCACAAAGGCCCACTAGACTTATGCTCAAGCTGTGACCATGTACAACTCAATATCCTTTCCTCAAAATGTTTATTTGCTAAATTCGTATTCTTCGCATAGCTAGGTATGGTGGCATATGCCTATAATCCCAGAACTCAGTAAGTAGCCAGGAGGATATCAGGAATTCAAGGTGAGTCTCATAGTGAGTTCAAGGCCAGCTTAGGATACATGAAACCTGTTTCAAAAAAAAATGAATAAAATAAAATGACACTTTATGTGATCTAAGCACATTTCATATAATCTAAAAATAGTAAATGTTCTATGAATTTGAACTCAGAAATTTTCCCTTCCTTCCCTTGCTTTGTCCTAAACACCCCATTGTCCTTGTCCTGGGACTCACGGCTGTACTGTCTGTCGAAGGCCACTTTGTGGTCAGAATCTTGCCTTGATCTTAGGACAAGATGATGCTCCAGCTCCTCGGGTCTAAATGTTTGTGTCTTCCTGATACACATGTTGAACCTAACCCTCATTTGAAGGTACCCAAAGGTGGTGTTTTTGAGGAGGTCATTGTCTTGAGAGCAGACCCTGCATGTATGAGACTAATACGCCGAGAAAAGAGGCCCAGGGAAGCGAGTTCACTGCTTCCACACGAGGACACGGCTAGATTGCTGTTTAGGTGACCCAGAAATGCGAGACACCAAATCTGCTGGCACCTTGCACTTAGTCCAGCCTGCAGGGCTGTGAGCAATGCGTTTCTGTGGTTTATACATTTCCCAGGATACAATGTTTTGCTTTAGCGGCTACAACAGTCTGTGATACCCATACTGGCATTCTGGCCCAGAGCCAGTGGCCTGCCTTGGCTCAGCTGCACCTCAGCCCTTCCCTTGCTTTCTTTCCTTCTCTTTGTTGGAGGCCGGGTCTCATGTAGTCCAGTGTAAACTCAAGCGTATGTGTATCCAAGGACGACCTAAAACGTGTGATTCTTCTAGAATGCTGAATTTACAAGTGTGCACCACCATACCTGGTTTATAGCGCTGGGGATGGCACGTGCTAGGTAGACTCTCTACCACCTGAGACACACATGTCTCCTTACATTCCTGCTGCACCAGGGGAGCCAGACACATTGATATTTTTTTTCTAGAGTACTTTTTTCATTTCTATTTTTAATATATAACTTATTTTTATTTTATGTTCATGGGTGTTTTGCCTGCATGGAGGTCTGTGTGAGGGTGTCAGAAGCCCTGGAATTGGAGTTACAGACAGTTGTGAGCTGCTGTGTGGGCTGGGACTTGAACCTGGGTCCTCTAGAAGAGCAGCTAGTGCTCTTAACTGCTGAGCCATCTCTCCAGCCCCCTCATTTCTATTTTGTAAACATTTATTTATTTTTATGATGGGGTGTGCCACGATGCCCATGTAGAGGCAACAGGACACCTTTCAGGGGTCCTTCCCTCAGTCTACCATGTGGATTCTGGGAATCGAACTCAGGTCACCAGGCTGGGTGACAAGCACCTCTACCTGCTGGGCATCTCTCCTGCCCTTTAATTTGCTTTCAGTAGACCCTCTTTCTTAGGACTGAATTGTCTCCCCACCACCACCACCACAAAGAAAAAGGTATGCTGAGGTCCCTACCTCTGGCAGCTGTGATAGTGACTCTATCTATCTATCTATCTATCTATCTATCTATCTATCTATCTATCTGTCAATCTATCTATCTATCTATCATCTATCTATCATCTATCTATCTATCTATCTATCTATCTATCTATCTATCTATCATCTATCTATCTATCTATCTATCTATCTATCTACTATCTATCTATCTGGGGGATAGGGTAACCATGTTAAAATGGAGCCCTTTGGGCTGGTCCCCAATTCAATACGAGTGATGTCCTTATGGAAAGGAGAAGTGTGGACAGAGACGGAACAGTGAGACACAGAGAGAAAAACGACAGGAAGGCAGGGTGACACGGACGTGTGGCTGGCGTGGCGCCACTACAAGTCAAGGAATGGCAGGAATTGTTGGAAGATGCCAGAACCTCGTGGAGGCACAAAGGCTTCCCCTGAGGCTGTCAGAGGGAGGGGCAGCCTGGCCCGTCAATTCACTGCTGTGTTAGGCACCTCCACCCCGTGTTTGCTGTCTCGCTGTGGCAGCCTTGGAGAACTATGAGGACCTAGTCACGCATCACTCTCACAGAGCGACTTTCTTCATGCAGAAGCCCACATCGTCCCTCAAGTAACCAAGAAAGAAACCCAGTGGACAGCTGGGTCCCTAAGCACTGTGGCCGTGCCGTCCAACACAGACAATTAAATTTTCAGAGCCTCAGTCTCCTGGTCTGTAAAATGGGAATGATGTGAGCAGAGATGTGGGGAATAAATAACTCAATTTGCTGGGAAACAATGATATGAGCATCTGATGGCACCGCTCATCATTTTCTGTGAGTCTTGGAAGGCCCATCGAGACCTGTGAGGAAGCCATTAGTCTTCCCTTGTTTAACAGGTGTGGTAACCGAAGGCCAGAAGTGACTGGCCTCCCATTCACTGAGACTAGTCAAGAGCCATGTTCTTACCTGCTAAAGCAGGAAGTCTAAATTTTGGGGGTGCATATGGTTTGTCTCCAAATTTAGCTGCACTCCTTATACTGTAGGGCTTACAGCAAAGGCCCTGGCTACCCGTTTCTGTCTGGCTGTCCTGCTAGTCTGTGAATACTTCTGCACTAGTCACTGAAGGGACTCTAGGTTTCTACGTTCTTCAGAAGCACAAGCTCATCTTTATTCAGTGCATGAGAGCAGAGCTCCGGCCTGGGGAAAGCTCTGCCTCCCGCACCTGCATCCTGAGTTGCTGAACTTGGCTTTCCTCCACAACTCACCGGTACCCCACCCTTCTCCAAGGACAGGTGGGGGTCTCTGTGGGATTCCTGAAGCTGAAAACAGTACAGGTGCCAGTCAGAGCTTTATACAAAATGGTCAGGTGCCGCCTTTTAAAATTTTCCACAGAGGCCTGGACCTACTCAGGAGCTTTTCTGTGTCATCCTACCCTGACCCCAAATGAGAATCCTCTGGGAAGTCTATGAACAGAAAACCTTAAAAGTTCATGGCTGCTGCTCTGCTGAAGGTACCATCCCTGGAAGGAAGCCCACTAGCTGGGAAGAGAGACCAGACTACAAAGAGTTCAGAGAGGGAGACGTGGAAAGAGCATCAGGCTTGGAGTGGGAGGGAACACAGCTTCTTTTCGGTCTTGTCTTCTACTACAGGAGGTCAAGTCTCTTCTCCCTCCCCCTCCTGTTAAGAGGGTGAGGAAATACAGGACTCTCCGCTGTGGCCTCCTGTAATGCTCCCACTGTTATGAACTTGATTTCTTCCAACCCCATCTACCAGGCCTTTCTTCAGTTTCCGCCAGCTAATTAACTAATGTATTGTTCAACAGCAGCTAAAAGGAGAGCTGAGAGGAAGAAGAGCTGGGTGGTGCATGCCTGTCATCCTAGCACTGGGGAGGCAAAGGCAGGAGGGTGTGACTTCAAGGCCGGCCTGTTCTCTGGAAAGTTCCAGGCCAGCCTGAGCTCCATGGAGACTGTCTCAAACATCAGCATCAATTAAAAAAAAAAAAAGAGTAGGGAAAGACCAGTGTGCACCTGGAGAGCCCTAAGGCCTGGGGGAACACACCGGTTAATACATACAACCCACAATGTGTGCAGATACACTGAGTATGCACACGAGTGCGGTGTGTGGTATAGTACATGCATGTATGTACACTTCTGGTGTTGTCCATGTGCATGCGTGCATGCGTGCATGCGTGCGTAGATAGATGTACAGGGTCCTGGAACGTCTGTCGGAGGCTGGCTGTTGCCCACAAACAGGACACACAAAGTCACCAAGTAACCACCTATCTCCCTGGACCCATAATTTCCCCTCTTAGGTCAGGCTGCTCTGCAGCTGGTAGAGAAGCATGGCTTCGACGGTCTGCCCATGGGCAGCAGGGCTGGCCACTCCAGGCCAGCTCTTTCCTCACTCTGCAGTCCCATGTGGAGGAATGCTTCCCGCAGCCCCCGGTCCCCATACCTTTGAAGCTGTGAGGTCAGATTGGGAATAAACTGTCTTCCTCAGGTTGTTGAAGAGCCCGGCCAGGGTGGCTCGGTGGCGGGCCTGGGACAGGCGTCTGCGGGCCACCCGAGGTTCCAGTTGCTGCAGCTGTGCCTCTGGCTGCGGCGACCCTTCATCACTGGATTGGCTGCCTTCTCCAGGGGTGGCCATTATAATCTACAACACAATATACCCCTTTTATCACTGCATGTTAAAGATACAACGTTGAGGAAGACAGACAGAATGAAGACGATTCCTGAGGTGATGAATATAGCCAACAAGACACACAGCAAACCCCAGGTGAACCCCAGATCTCCTTCTGAAGCTTGACTCCTAAGATCACAAACCACTTACGGCGGACTTTCAGTTGAGGGGCACTGGGGCTCACCCCTGCAAGATGCCAGCACATTACAGGGACTCAGAGACATGCATTTCTGCAGCCAAGATCACACCTGAACCTTGAGAGCTTGACCTTCACACTCTGTTCAAAGCTGAACAGGCTTGGGTTCCACACTGTGTGATCTTTCTAACCTTGAGAACGGCCTTTCTTTGGTATAGGGAGTGGTTACAAATAGAAATAAAAACCAGAGAAACTCTGTCAAAATGTCCACTGTGGACCTGTGGATTTTTCCCTGCATATATTATTATTCCTCAGGAAGAAAGAAGAGCCATGAATATGCTACTGCCTGTGAAAGCAAGCAGTTACATGACACTCCCCTGGGGAGCTGGCACGGCTTTGCCATGTCTCGTCTCTGCTGCTTTGTAAAGATGACCACTGTATTGACACTTGTACAGATGAGTTTACAAGGCAGGAGTCTTTCCTTTGGAGAGAAGATTCTGAGGCTGATATGTTAAGGGTTTTGTTCTTTTTCTTCTTTTCTCAGGAGGTTTTCACACGGTCCAGGGTGGCCTCAAACTTACGATGTAGCCGAAGATCACCTTGAACCCTGATCCTCTGGCCTCTACCTCCCAGGTACTAAGGTTACAGGTGTGCACCATAACCTGGTGCTATGCAGCGCTGAGGACAGAACCCAGGGCTTTGGGAATCTAGACAAGCACCCTACCAACTGAGCCGTGCCCCCAACCCCTGGAACAGAAGTTGAATGAGAGGTGAGGTCAAAGGCCTCTCACTCAGGCACTACCCATTTCACCAGCGGAGGCTCACCCCTTACACAGAGAGTTCCTCCTATAGCTCTCTGAGCAGAGTAGCTGCATCTTCTTTCCCTCTGCACATCAGCGTTCAGTGCTGGATGCTGGGTTTCTGCTGGGTCCACTCTCCCCTGAGCTTAGTACAGGGAATTCGCGACATTGGCAAGAGACTGACCAACGTTAGCGTATGACAATCACTTGGAGATTCGGATTGATAAACTCAGGCTGAAATTCAGCTTCGATTGTGACCAGAGGTGTGACTTTAAAGAGGTGACTGGATACCCAGTCTGTGACATTCCCTTGGAGTGTCAGCCTTCACCGCCCAGCTTTAGGAGTGGGAAGAACACCAGAGCATCCAGACCAGCTACCTGGCATTGTGGCCTTCACCTCATTCTATCACCTTAAGTTCTCCCAGGTCAGGATCTGGGCGGGAAGCTAGAAGAGGGAACTCTCACTCTACTGAGGAGGATCCAGCCTGGTAGATGCCCGAGGACATTTGAGTGATGTTCAGTGTCCTCCTCTCTGCTGGCTCCTAGTCACCCCCAGCAACGGCTTTCTGTGACATCCCAAAGACTGCCTCTCTTAATTATTGCTATTGACCTGGAATTTTGTTTTCTGTGGCCCCTGACAGGGGCCTAGATCCCTATCTTCCTGACCAAACTTTTAGGGGGCTGATTGGGAACTTGCTATGTAGACCAAGCTGGCCTTGAACTTGCAAAGATCCATCTGTCTCTGCTCCCGGAGTGCTGCAATTAAAGGCGTACACCATCGTGCCAGGCCAGGCTGAATGTTTTTAAATTTTATTTTTATTTAGTACTGTTACTTTGTGTGGGGGCACACATGTGTGAAGGGCTGAGGACAACCCTATGGAGTGAGTTCTCTCCTTTCACCTTTACACGATCCCAGGGCAGAGCTCAGGTCGTAAAGCTTGCAAGGTAAGTGCGTTTTGCTCTCTGAGCCCGCAGATTGAACAATAATGTGTACTTGGATCCATGTCACTAGCGACTGTGATTTGTGTGGACAGGCCTCCCCCAGGAAAAACACCACAGAAATCTCCCTGGGGCAGGGAAAGAGAAGGCAGGACCCAAATTAGCTTTGTGCTAGGAATGGATGACTGAGTGTATTGTGAAAGGAGAACCCAGTACAGTGTAAGATCAGTGAGTGACTGTGTACGGGTATGAAAGGTTCTTACTTTATAACCTAAGATAGCTTTGAACTCAAGTTATTACGGCCACAGCCTCCTGAAGGCTGGCATTACAAGAGTGTGTCTGTGCCCACCTGACTAAGAAGTGAACTCTAAAAAATAATCAAACTGTTTTAGGAGCTAGAGAGATGGCTCGGTGGTTAGGAGCGCTTGCTGCTCTTGCAGAGGACCCACGTTCAATTCCTAGCATTCTCACTAGGCAGCTTACAACCTCCTCTAACTCCAGCTCCAGGAGCAGCTTGTGCTTCTGGGGCACTGGCACACACTTGCACATGCCCCCAACATCCCCACCTCCACAAACACATGTACGCATAACTAAAAATAAAATCAACCTCTAAAATATCATAGCTGGTGGCATAGCTTAATGGTAGAGCACTTGGCTGGTGTGCCTAAGCGCCACAACAAAACAAAACATAAAACCTTCTCTTCTAAAGGTCCTTGCAGGTTAAGGTGTGTTAAGAAATCTGCTCTCAGTAGTGTAAGGAGTGAGATCAGTAGAGAGTGTACAGCCTGGAACTCCAACACTAGGAATAGCAAATCAGCTTGTAATACTCTTAAAAAAAAATCCAACATTTTCCAAAGACCACTTCTCACCACTCCACCCCACCCCCACAGGTGAGATTCTGCTAAGTAGCCCAGGCTGAGCCAGAACTCTCCTCCTGTCTCAGCCTCTAGAGTTCTGGCATGACAGGCATGCACCAATCACCCCGGCTACTCTGGTTCTTTAAGAGAAGAAGAAACTGTCCCTCTTCTGCCCACTGACCTCCGTTTTGCAGGTTACTGTCATTTCTGTCCCCTATAACACTACCCACCTCCAACCCCAGCCCTGGTCTCCACCCATCCAGAGCTGGCTTGTTCTTCAAGGCCTACTTTTCAAGTCTCAGTTCATCCGAGGAGCTTGCTGGTCAGCCACACTGACTTCCAACTTAATCTTGTTTTCCCAACATGTCGGTGAGGCCCTCGGTGAGGCTCCCTCTCTCGGGTGTTGGCAGAATCCTCCCGATCATGTAGCAAAACACAGCACCATGCAGGCAGATGTGGTTCGATCCATGACCCCTTTATGCATTGCCTCTTCCAGACGGGAGCAAAGAACCCTACTGACTTGTCCACAATGACAAAAATCTCCCAGGCATGGGGAGGAACAGAAGCAATGATTGAATAAGGCAAGGGAAAAGAAGGTTAAGAGGAAAACACGGGAAGAGGGGAAGAAATAGCATTTTAGTTTTCTCTAACCATAAAGACTTGTTTGCATTTCAAGTGTCCACCCTGTCATGAATTCGGTTCTTAGCAGGATTCACAGTGAGAGGCCATCAATTAGAGATGTGTTAAAGAGCCCATCGGAACCAATATTGGACATTTGCTACCTAAGAAAAGTAGAGGGAGATTATACACGGGGCAGGAAAACCCCACTCTCACTCAGGAAACTGGGCATGACCAGGGAAGTGAAAGTATATGCATCTAAGATGCTCCAGGATGCAGGGATGCCCTGTGGAGAGAACAGTTTGAAGGACAACATTGGTTTGGTTGCTGTAGTAGTGATGGCAGTGGTGGTTCGGTATTTGAGGGAGAGTCTCAAGGCTGTAGCTAGTCTCAGCCTCCCAAGTAGGAGGATTAAGAAGTATGGGCCGGTGGTGGTGGTGCACATCTTTAATCCCAGCACTTGGGAGGCAGAGGCAGGTGATCTCTGTGAGTTCGAGGCCAGCCTGGTCTACAGAATGAGTTCCAGGACAGGCACCAAAACTACAGAGAAACCCTGTCTCGAAAAACAAAACAAAACAAAAAGTATGTGTTACTATGCCTAATGAAAATACTTATGATAATCCCAGGCAGACTGAGAGTAATGACTCATAGCTGCAATCCCAGTACTTGGTAGATGGACAGAAAGACAGCCAAGAAGTCCAGGCCGGTCTGGACTACAAAGTGAGACTCTATCTCAAAAACTCCCCAACTTGGATTGGCTACATAGATCGAGTGGTAGACTGCTTGGCTACTTAGATCAATTGGGAGACTGCTTGGCTACACAGACTGATTCGGAGACTGCTTGCCAAGCATGCACAAAACATTGGCTTTGATCTCAAATACCACAGAAATATAAAACTAGGTGAGAGTTTTATTGAGAGACAGAGGCAGGAGCATAGACATTCAAGATCCCCTTGACCCATTCAGTAAACTCAAGGCTACCTTCTGTGATACAAGACCATTTCAAACAAGCAAATGAACAGCCTCTCTCTCCAAACCAAACGAAACACAACAAACAAAAATCAACCAATCCAAACAAAACAAAAACAATATAAAGGTGCCACGGAACTCATTATTTTGTATGATAACCTTTAAAAAAAATCAATTAACGCACGCCTTTAATCCCAGCACTCGAGAGGCAGAGCCAGGCGGATCTCTGTGAGTTCGAGGCCAGCCTGGGCTACCAAGTGAGCTCCAGGAGAGACGCAAAGCTACACAGAGAAATCCTGTCTTGAAAAAACCAAGAAAAAAAATCAATTAAAAATGAATACCAGGTAAGACTTTGCCTAAAATAAGAGATAGGGAGAAAAAAAAAAAAAAAGGGAAAAATCCAGGTGTGGATGACGTGGAGATGTACTCGCAGATAACACAGAACCAATGTGTGTGCTCTATGGGGAAAGGCAGGCCAACTTATGTACAAGTTGAAGGTCTGAGTCATAATGCTGGCTCTCTGTTAGGCAGCCATGTGACCAGAATGGGCCGAGAAACTCCCCTGATCTTAATTTCTCTATCTGTAAGCAGGAGGTGAAAATTCCCTAACTAGACTGAAGTCTAAATGTTCTCACTTCACTCAGTCACCGTCAGGAATCTATCTGGAGCAAGAGCGAGCGACACAGGCCATTCACGTTCCAGCACGGGAGTCGGGCATGAGCCACCACATCTTAAAGAATTCTGGGGCTGAAGTTCAGTGACCAAAAATGTTCACTGAGCACTTTCCATGTTCAAAGCCCATTCATTCCGGCACCAAAGAATACACAAGGCATTTCAAAAAGGCCTGAATGTTAACAGTTTCCTCCTCAAAAACTTACTGTTGAGTTATGCCACAGTGGGATCAACTTGCCAGGCAGTTTTCCAGTTGAACAAAGCAAAATGGTGGCTTCATTGATATATTCTTCTAAAGGGCATTTGGTGACAATTCAAACTGCCATGGCCATATTTTTTTTTTATAACATCTCATCTATAAATCAAGGCACACTTTTTTTCTTCTCTTTTCCCTCTCCTCCACCTCTTCTTCCTGACAGACTCTCATTATATAGCCCTATGTGGCCTTGAACACAGGCTCCTCCTACCTCAGCCTCCTGAGTGCTGGG
>CABHPQ010071862.1:0-11415 GCA_902168405.1 Peromyscus aztecus
TTTTTTTTTTTTGAAACCAGAACATTTATTTTATGGCTGATTGAAATTCTCAAGATGAACTGGATGCTGCAGCAGCTGCCCTTTTGGGTTTAGATGTTGTTCCTTCACGGAATCCATGTCTGAATCTTGGATAGACAATTACCAGGTGCCTCATCCTCCCAGTCCCGGCAGTGTTTCATCTCTTAGCATTGGCACTCCAGTTATCCTTTCTCCTGAGCTTGTCAGGGGAGCCACATATGCCACAGGTCGACTTCTGAAGGTGGGAGGCCTTAGAGCCACAGCGGCAGTACAACGTGTGCATCTTATTGGGACGCTTTCCAAAGGATGATGTTCCTTTCGTCATCTTGCTTCTGTCACCGAGGCCAAACAGAGAGAAACGCTAGTCCATGGACAGGGAGTTTCTTAAGCACCACAGAACTTGACCAGAAAAAAAAGCAATTTTTTCAGTAAATTCTCTTGTAAAAATGCACATTAACTTTTAATAAGATAACTACTTTTATGAACTTAGTCCATGTCAAGAAGCACTTAGAAATTTTGTTATTTTAGAGTAAATTATGTATGCAAAGATTGTACCTAATAAACCTTTAGAGAAGACATGTTATTCCCAAAGTAATAGGTAGTAATAACTTGTCCAAGATAGATGAAGTTTTGTACTACATATTGTATACATTTTTGACAAGTTTATCTCTTCCTTTACAAACAATGGGAAGACATTAAGTAGTTTTCTACTAATAGAACAAAGCTTCCTTCCAAAACTGAGCAAATATGCAACAGAAAGCCTAAAATTGCAGTCCTGACTTTTGCTGTGTAACTAAAAAGAGTAATTGAGAGAAAAGTGCTTACAAACTAATTATATACTTTTCTGAAACTCTGCTGTTTAAAGTGTAGGACACATTTAGCCTGACATCTACAAAATCCCTATCATTAAAGGGAAGGACTAAACGCAGTCTGAGTTAGTCAAGACTTGTGTACACATGCTCAAACTCCTCTGAGCTTCAGTGTGAACATCTGTAGGAATTACAGTCTGAAATAGAAGCTACAAAAGTCTGTAATCAAAATTTTGAATATCTGATATTTAGCCTGTCCTCAGGATCTTTTGTTTCCTAGCATTTCTTCTTATACCTGGCATCTTTCTCTTAGCCCAGTGACCCAAGCATGGCTAGAATCAGACAGTTCTCTATCTCCCACCACTGAATTGCCACATAGAAATAGTTCAGCTCATACAGTGCATATGAACTGTTAATTTACTCATTTGTTTGAAGTATCTTTTAATTGGCAAATGTATCATCCATACACCGTTCTAGGTATTGAGATGTAGAAGAAACAGAGATCCCCGCTTCCATGAAGTTTTGTTGATAATGTTTTGAAATTTAGCCACCATAAGAGTGATATCTACATAGTTAATTCCACAGTTGTGAAAGTAACTAGGAAGTGATTCCATCAACCTGAAAACAGATGTGCTCTGCTTAGGGACAGGGACAGTTCGAGTTCCTGGTGTACTGTACTACCTATACAGAGTCACATGGTTCCCAGAATGGAAATGGAGATGTCTAGAACTTTATTCAGCTCTGGGAAAAGTCTTTAGATTCAGTGATTGCATTGATTATCATACATTATTCTGTAGAAAATTTGGCATTTAATGAAGGCATTTAAAAATATTAGTCATGTTAACATATCTAATTAAAGAATCTGTATAAAGGCACCATTGTGTCCCTATACTGAGCACAAAGGCACAATAATGAATAAGGCCACATTCCCTATGTCTGCTCCTGTAACAACTAAGAATCTAATGGGAACAACTATACACAGACACACACATCATCATCATCATCGTCCTAGCAGGGCAACTGCCATGGAATCTATGCACAGACAGTTCTCTACACAATGGCACATACCCAAGCCCTTCCCATGCATCAGGAACAGCCTGTCTACAGCCATAAACTGAGTCACAGGAACACAGATGAGGGGATGATTGCTGCCACCTTCATGAAGGCTCTGGAAGCCACACAGAAGAGCTGGTAGGTAAAGAGATGTGTGCAAAGTCACCAGATTGTGTCAACCAGAAGGAAAGAAGAAAGCAGTGTCCTGCTTAGATTTTTTCATCCGTGACTGACAATGTCTTGAAGCTTCCTCTCTCATCACTTGCAGAACTCTTCCCCTCCCTATGAACCAGGATGAGTTAACTTCCCAGGAGATTGGAGAGTAGGCAGAGCAGACACAGGTGTCCCAGCTTGTCCCAAACAGCAACTAACTACAGACACAGCATAGACCTAAGAAAGCAAAAAATAAACACCCAGCTACATTCAGCTCACACTTCCAGTCTGCAGAACTGTGAGATAAACGGGTATTGTTTTAAATCACAACGTTTAAAAACTATTGTTTAATTTCATTCTAAGGTCATTTATTTTAAGTCAGCCTCTCAAACACTAAAGGAAACGAGAAATGAAGCTCAGGTAGCTGAATACACCAGGAAAGGAAAACTTAGGCTTGTGGGTTTTAGGAAAAACAAATGATACAGAGGCGTTTATTGTCAGATCATAAATATTTGCAAATAATTATGAGCAATTAACAAGTTGTTCTCAAGTTCCAGTCAAAACATGATTAGAATGTGAGGTACATTGTTGAGAGTAAGGGGAGAGAACAGCTTTGAGAGTTCGTCTAATGTAAACATGCAGATGACAGTAAGTTACTCCACACAATATCATAAGCACATTTATAACAGGGACTTTAAAAAGATGATGTTTCTCAGAATTTCATTATCTAATCATGGGGGAACTTTGGAATTTTTCATGAAGGTTATCAGTGAGAAGCCTTGGGCATAAACCCTTCAGAGTTGAGGTTGTTGGACACACCATTGGCCACTGAACAGCTGTGCCTTAGATTATCTAATTTCTGCTTGATTTACACATGACTTATATACTGTAGTGATGTGTTCTTTCCTGGCATTAAGTGGACTCATCACTGCTCTGGCTCAATTTTAGTTTGTTTCGTTATCAGCTCCCGCTTACTCTGTTTTTGAACATGTACATGGTTGAATGCTGGGAAGGGACAGCCTCCTCATGCTGAGGAGACATAGATGTAGAGGTGCT
Source organism: Peromyscus aztecus (assembly GCA_902168405.1). Classification (NCBI taxonomy): domain Eukaryota; kingdom Metazoa; phylum Chordata; class Mammalia; order Rodentia; family Cricetidae; genus Peromyscus; species Peromyscus aztecus. The sequence goes on from CABHPQ010071862.1 coordinate 3,090, forward strand.
GCTCTCAGACAAACACATCGCTCTGAAATTACTGCAGGAGAAGTGAGTTCTGGGGGCTTCGGGTCACATCACTGAATTTTGTCCTCTGCAGATCTGCTGTTTCCTTAAGGCTCCTGTGAGCTGCATCATCAACCCCCTTCACTCTCAAGAGCAGCACCTACACTTCCCCTAATTACTGCAAACATTCATGACTCAACAATAAACGTCCCTGTCATCCCCTTGCCTAAAATATCACATCTATTTCTGCTCCTTCCAGTGTATGCGGTTGGCTACATTTACCTGCTCCTTTCACTCAGATAATATTTAAAGACTGATGTTTTAAATGGCCTTAGAAATTGTCTCATTTTTACCATAATTTTCTGTCTTAAAAGGCATTGTGAGAGCCAAATTAATTAATTTGATGATACCCCATTCTCTTTCAGTCAGTTTTAGAGTTAACTATTTGAGTGCAAGGGAAATGCTTTTTGCACCTTCTTGCTGCAGACATTGGGTTTTCACTTGGCTTCTAGGGCTAAACACACTCCCCTATTTCTTTCCTCCCTCCCGCCATTCCTTCTGGGTCTCATCTCCTTTTCTGACATTTCAGGCTGGGAGTTTTCAGTTCTGCCTTCTCTGCACTCAGTCCTTAAGTGACTGCGTACAGAGCTCTGTCTTCAATGCCATACTTTCTGCTCACTCCCAGAGGCACAGCCCCTCTGCCCTCAGTCCCCTGAGAATGCCAACCCCAAGTATCCTATTTAACACTAAAAAGGCTGGAGGTTCACATGTAAAAAGCAGAATTGCCATCACCTCTCCAAGTGAAAACATTTCTCAACCCAGGTTTTATAGCTCAATAAAGAGACATCCATTCACCTACTTCTTGGGAGACAGAGGGAACTAGCCTACAGAATCACCTCTTTCTGATAATATCTCAAGCACTATATAAGAAAAGTCCTGGGGTTCTTTTCAATGTGACAATGCTGATCCAAACCAATGTCATATTACCTGCATGTCAGTGTCCCCATGCAGCTCCCGGAAGAAGCTCACCACTTAGAAATCACATGCTGTCAAGTGTGTCTCAGCTCTCAGCTCTCCACGCAGTTCCCTGTCACTTGTAGAATGGGATGTATTCGTCTATGGTTGGGGATATGCTTCTGTTGTTAAAGTTTATCTAGCATGCACAAGACCCTGGATTCAGTTGCCAGCACCTCCTAAACCCAATTTGGTGGTATAAAATAAAAAGCTATTTTACCTCTACCAGGGCTTTCGATAATGTATGCTGAAGCCATACCTTGCTCCCTCTGCTACCTGCACCGCCATCTTTGAAATGCCTCACTGTAGATCCTTTTCTGGATGTTTTTCCCTCTGTTTAAAGTTCTTTGCTCTCTGAAATTCAAATAGCTGCTGGGTCAGATAATTAATACACCTGTGAGCTTCTCCACTACTTAGTAAGAACCTTCCTGACTGCCAAATCTAAAATGGCACCCCAACTCTTCACCTTCCTGCCATAGCTAAAATGGCACCCCAACTCTTCACCTTCCTGCCATAGCTAAAATGGCACCCCGACTCTTCACCTTCCCTGGTTGCCTTGGCTAAAATGGCACCCCGACTCCTCACCTTCCTAATTTCTTTTTCCACTATTACTTAAGAGTGATGGTGTGAGAATACCATAAGATCTTGGAGTCATCTTACAAACCAAATTCAGAGGACTCTGGGTCACAGGTTGTACCATAAAACTGGTCGTACTTTGAGCCACTGGCATCTGGGTCAGTCAGTCATGGTCTGTGTTTGAATACGGAAAGTGTGACACACATACAGGCTTGGCCCCTCTTCTCCTAGCTCAGCTTTCTGGAGAGAATACCTTTGCCAGCCATCTCGAGAGCAAGGGAGAATGAATGTGATACCCGATAGAGGTCACTGGTCCAGCACTCCAGAACTTTTAAACTTCCTGTCAATCTTTGTATCCTAGCAGCTACTTTCTTCTTTACATAGTAAGTGCTGTCACGTGTCGCTGTGTCCTGAAATGAACAGTCAGACTACACCTGTGAGCAACGTGCTGTACCCACACACTGAAGGGGTTACCGATGATGCAGTGAGTGACTGAGACAAAATTCCTAACACGTAGTTTAAGGCAGAATAAGGTAACTTCGACAAGATAGATATGTAGAATTTTTTGGAGCTCAAAATGAGTTATCAGTCCCATCTCAACAAAGTCAGGAAAAGTTTCAAAGAAATGGAAATTTTAGTTTTTATAAGAACATGGATTCTGAAGGGAAAAGAGTAAATATTCCTAGTGGGGAAGGCTACATGATAAATACCATAGAGGCAAGAGATTTATGAACTGGGGAAGAAAGAGGGAGCCACTGCTAGACCATTCTGTGCCGCTGCTCCATGTATGCAGGGGACTGACTTGAGGATCCACTGTGGACACTCAAGCCTGTATTCAATGAGGTAGTATTCTTTTACCTCAGTGGTCTCTGAATTACTTAAGATACCTGGTACAATAAAGTGCTATGCAAACAATCACGTTGTACTCTATGGAGACAAATAACATGAAGAAAGCATGTCCATGGTTAATGAAGACATGGCATCAACTGAATCTGCAGATGTGATGCCCATTCCACAATAGAGCCAGAGTGAACATCATTAAAAAGATTAGTTGGAGGTCTACGTGTGGGAGATGCTGACGGCTAAGCAGAAAAGTTGTTTGGTGTGTGTGTGTGTGTGTGTGTGTGTTCATGAGCACATGGGGGAGGCAGGAGACAGCTTGCATGAGTCAGCTCTCTCCTTCTACCATATGGCTTCCAGAGATTAAACTCGGGTTGTTGGACCTGGTGACAAGCTCTCTTACCTGCCTAGCCATCTTGCTGACCTTGCTAGTTTCAAATGTGGGTTTTCAGTTCACAGAAAATAGCTTCAGTCTCAATCCTGCCAGCCATTCCAGGATGATTCTGGCTGACTGGGGAGAGTTTCAAGCTGTACTGGGTCTGGACCTGGAACGTCTCCTAAGTGCCCACAGGAGTGCCTCCTACGTGTCTTGCTGCCTGGCCTGTGACACCAATTGGAGGTAGTGGGACTGTAATAGGTAATGCCTACTGGCAGAAGTGAGCTCATTGAGCTCACATTTGATCGTTGCTCCGGGTGAAGAGCGGAACCTTTAAAACATGTTCCCACTGTGTTCTGCCTGACTGTGGACCCGGAGAACCAGGGCCTAGCAAACAGGTGCTAACATGTCTGAGACTGTGAACCCAAACAGCCTTTCTCCCTTCTTCCAAGTTGACTCTTTCAAATATACTGTCATAGCAAAGGGAATCTGCCTCATGCAAGGAGGAAGTCACTGAGAAAAATATAATCCCCTAGTAATCTGGAGGATGTGGTAGGCCTCTGGGACCACCAGGACCAGTAGGGTGTTAATCCATGTGAGGCAAGAAGGAATCTGGTTCAACCCAGTTCAATAGCCAGTATTGGGAATCTGATACCAGGCAGCTTGTTTTAGGCACAGCACAATCTGGAAAAAAAGTTTTCTGGTGTTAATTAACTAAGTCCTATGTGTACAAAAAGTTTAAAACACAGTTACATTGAAACTCTTTGTAAAGTACGTGTGACCTCTTCCATAAATATGAGTAATATGGATTGACTACATGTGGCATCTTGAGGGTCTGGGGGAGGATTTGGTGTGCTCTTGGATTATACAGATAGTGCAAAGGTCACCAGGCTATTAACCACCTCTGCTCCCTCATTTTCTGAATGTTCTCCATTTTCTTTCCTAAATTATACAAATAGCATAACTTTATACACCTAAAGGTCTGATACAGAATTCAGACACTCAGGTTCTGCCCACACATGCGTTCAATGAGAACTGTAAATCACATGTCTGTAGATGCCCAGCTTTTGTTCATGAAAAACCATAAATAACCATGAATAATTATTATATTAGCATTTTATCTAACTATTACCTTTCTTCTATACACTATAATTATGAATATAAATTCATACTACATCATACTACATCACTATTTAGATTGCAAGTGCCCCCCCAAAGCCCATGTGTAGAAAGCTGGATGTTCTCAGCATTCAGGAAGTAGGGTCTAAGGGAAGGAAGCTCTGTCCCTGGGGCTTTGCCCTTGAAGAGGGTGTAAAGACCCTGGTCTGTCCACTCTTTCTCTTCACTTCCGAGCTTCAGATATGCACTCCCCACCTGCCCTCCCACCACCATGCATGGAGCCTGAGCAACAGGTAAACAAGATCACAGTCAGAGCTTCTGAAGCCATAGCGCAAACAGCCTAGCCTCCTTATTAGTGATTTGTCTCAGGTATTTGTAACAGTGAAATGCTAAGTTGTACCATTGCATGTCTACAGACAGTGGTCAGTGGAGATAGATGACACCACTCATTGAGGAACAAGGGAACAGAACATCACTGCCCACACACAGATCCTGAAGCTCCTGAGAGTCATCTGACATACCCTCATCCAGTTTCATAATCAGGTGCCAATTCTACTTGCTCCCCAACAATCCCTCCCACCTTAGTGATGTAGTATGATGTAGTGTGAATTTATATTCAGAATTATAGTGTATAGAAGAAAGGTAATAGTTAGATCAGGTGCTAATATAATAATTTTCATGGTTATTTATGGTTTTTCATGAATGTATTGGTATTATTTTGTTAATTTCATTAAAGCATATGCATTTACAGCACAGTTAATTTAACAGCAATAGATATAGATGTGCTCAATTAACTATGGTCAGTCTGCTACTGAAAGAATTTTTTCTGAAAAGAATATATTATGGGATGAGCAGGTAAAGAGTCAGTCCAGGGAGGTCCAGTCCCCTCCTCCCAGGCTGAGCCAAGTTTCCCTGTATAAGCCCCAGGTTTGAAACAGCCAACTCACGCACTGAGTACAGCACCCGGTCCCACTGCCTGGATGCACTGAGGATAGGTCCCGGTCCCACTGCCTGGATGCCTCCCAAACAGATCAAGCTAATCAACTGTCTCACTTATCCAGAGGGCCTGATCCAGTTGGGGGCTCCTCAGCTATTGGTTCATAGTTCATGTGTTTCCATTCATTTGGCTATTTGTCCCTGTGCTTTTTCCAATCTTGGTCTCAACAATTCTCGCTCATACAAACCCTCCTCTTTCTCGCCAATTGGACTCCTGGAGCTCCACCTGGGGCCTGGCCGTGGATCTCTGCATCTGCTTCCCTCAGTCATTGGATGAGGTTTCTAGCATGACAATTAGGGTGTTTGGCCATCCTATCCCCAGAGTAGGTCAGTTCGGGTTGTCTCTCGACCATTGCCAGTAGTCTATTGTGGAGGTATCTTTGTGGATTTCTGGGGACCTCTCTAGCACTTTGCTTCTTCCTATTCTCATGTGGTCTTCATTTATCATGGTCTCTTATTCCTTGTTCTTCTTCTCTGTTCTTGATCCAGCCGGGATCTCCCGCTCCCCTAAGCTCTCTTTCCCTCGACTCTTGCCCTTCATTACTCCCACTCACGTCCAGGTTGTTCATGTTCATGTTCATCCATTTCTCTGGTGATCTTTGTGTCTTTCTTGGGGTCCTGTTTTCTAGGTAGCCTCCCTGGAGTTGTGAGTAGCAGTAGTCATCTTTGTTTTACATCTAGTATCCTCCTATGAGTGAGTACATAGCATGTTTGTCTTTCTGAGTCTGGGTTACCTCCCTCAGGATGATTTTTTCTAGATTCAGGGTCGTTTTCATTTGCATTTCCCATATGGCTACTGATGTTGAACATTTCATTAAGTGTGTCTAAGCCATTTAAGATTCCATTTGTTAAGAAGTCTCTGTTTAGATCTGTAGCCCATTTTTTCACTGGATTATTTGCTTTTTATGTCTAGCTTATTGAGTTCTTTATATATTTAGGAAATCAGCCCTCTGCCAGATGTGGGGTTGGTGAAGATCTTTTCCCATTCTGTCAGCTGCCATTTTGTCCTTTGGAATGTGTTCTCTGCCTTACACAGCTTTTCAGCTTCATGAGGTCCCATTTATTGTTGATATTACTGCCTGTGCTATTGGTGTTCTGTTCATGAAGCTGTCTCCTGTGCCAATGTGTTCAAGGCTATTCCCCACTTTCTCTTCCATCAGGTTCAGTGTATCTGGATTTATGTTGAGGTCTTGGGTCACATGGACTTGAGTTTTATGCAGGGTGATAAATATGGATCTATTTGCAATCTTCTACATATGCACATCCAGTTATGCCAGCACCATTTGTTGAAGATGTTGCCTTTTTTCCATTGGTTAATTTTGCTGTCTCTGTCCAAAATCGGGTATCTATAGGTGTGTGGATTTACATTTGGGTCTTTGATTCTATTCCATTTATCCATCTGTCTGTTTTTATGCCAATACCACGTGATTTTCTTTTTTTTCACTATAGCTCTGTAGTACAGCTTGAAATCAGGGATGGTGATATCTCCAGAAGTTATTTTATTGTTCAGGATTGTTTTAGCTATCCTGGGTCTTTTATTTTTCCATATGAAATTGAATATTGTCCTTTCATGGTCTGTAAAAAATAAAATTGTGTTGAAATTTCTATGGGGATTGTGTTGAGTCTGTAGATTGCTTTTGGTAAGATGGTCATTTTTACTATGTTAATCCTACCAATCCATGAACATGGAAGATCTTTCTATCTCCAATTTCTTTCTTCAAATAATTGAAGTTTTTGCCATACAAGTCTTTCAACTGCGTGGTTAAAGTTACCCCAAGATACTTTATATTATTTGTTGTGAAGGATGCTGTTTCTCTGATTTCCTTCTCAGTCCATGTGTCACTTGTATATAGGGGGATTCTGATTTTTTTCTTTAGTTAATATTGTATCCAGCCACTTCACTGGAGGTATTCATCAGCTGAAGGAGTTGCCTGGTAGAATTTTTGCAGCCATTTATGTACATTATCATATCATCTGCAAGTCACAATACTTTGACTTCTTCCTTTCCAATTTTAATCCCCTTGATCTCCTTGAGTTGTCCTATTGCTTCAGCTAGAACTTCAAGTACTATATTGAATAGAGTGGACAGCCTTGCCTTGTTCCTGATTTTAGTGGAATTACTTTGAGTTTCTCTCCATTTAACTTGATGTTGGCTATGGGCTTGCTGTAAATTATCTTTATTTTGTTTAGGCATGGACCTTGTATCCCTAATGTCTCCAAGATTTTTATCCTGAAGAGGTGTTGGATTTTATTCAAAGGTCTTTTCAGTATCTAATGATATGATTGTGTGATTTTTTTTCAGTTTGTTTATATGGTGGATTACATTGACAGATTTTCATATGTTGAACCATCCCTGCATCTCAGGGATGAAGCCTACCTGATCATGGTAGATGGTCTTTTTTATGTGTCCTTAGATTCAGTTTACAAATATTTTATTGAGCATTTTTGCATCTATGCAGAACATGGATTTTAAAATGCCCATTTACCTATTTGAAGACACTAAACTTAAAACCTAAGTAGTAGTGACCTCCAGATGACACATGGTTAAGTTATAAGGGTGGAACCACCTTCCCATCAGTTCCTCACTGTTGCCCTGGAATGTACCCACAACAACAACCTAGAATTAACATCTTAGAGGTCTGTGACTCTGAAGTTCAAAAGGAGTCTTCCTGGGTTAGAATCAAAACGTGCATAGAGTTACATTCTTTCTGCAGGCTTGGAGGACAGTCTATGATTGTCCCTCTCATGTGTCAGAGACTGCCTCCGGTCCTTCATTCACGGCCTGCTTCCATCTTCAGTGTTAGCACTGGCTGCCTAAGTTTCCCTCCCTCCTGTGTCATTCTGATGTTACACCTGCCTGTCTCTTCTACATGTGAAGGACCAGACTCAGATAATCCAGGATAGTCTCTTCACACAAAATCCTTCAACTCAAGCAAACCTGCAAAGTCTCTTTGTGCTGACAAATAAGTTTCCCCATTCCAGAGACACCCTTGCCTGACCACCATGATCTGAAAAGTTTATTGAAAAAGAAAGGAAGGAAGGAAGGAAGGAAGGAAGGAAGGAAGGAAGGAAGGAAAGAAGGAAGAAAGAAAGAAAGAAAGAAAGAAAGAAAGAAAGAAAGAAAGAAAGAAAGAAAGAAAGAAAGAAAGAAAGGGAAAAAGAGAGAGAAGTGAGGGAGGAAGGAAAGAAAGAAGGAAGGAAGAAGGGAAGGAAGGAAGGAAAAAAGAAAGAAAGAGAGAGAGAGAGAGAGAGAGAGAGAGAGGAAGGAAGGAAGGAAGGAAGGAAGGAAGGAAGGAAGGAAGGAAGGAAGGAAGGAAGGGGAAGGAAGGAAGGAAGGAAGGAAGGAAGGAAGGGAGGGAGGGAGGGAGGGAGGGAGGGAGGGAGGGAGGGAGGGAGGAAGGAAGGAAG
>CABHPQ010071872.1:0-23075 GCA_902168405.1 Peromyscus aztecus
GCAAATTATTTTATTTTTCATATTGTCATCTAAACAGGACCAGAACAGATGCTACCGGCTGCTCTTACCTGCAGTGGCCTCCCCCCCTTACCCCTTGGGTTTAACAGACAATCTTACTGATCCGATTCCCTGTTCATGTTCTCTTTTTGTCTGCTCTAGCCCTTTCTCTTTTAATTTGATAGAAAAGGCTGGAATCTAATGACCAATGCCAACACTGGCAGCTGGTCATGTAATACTCATCTCTGGGTGATAAGTATGTTTATTTTCCTTATATAAACATTTCTTTATGAAAGAAATGCAAACTCAATACAAACATGTAGGATGGAATGTGTTTATTTCAACTCTTTGAAACTCCACTGAACTATAAATGAAGAGGTTTTTAAAAGGCATGAAATGTCAAGGACAAACAGAATAGATGTGACAAAGACAGCCATGACATTTGAGGCTGGAAAACAAAAATAATAAGTGACACACATAGGCGTACACATTTCAGTTTTTCCTTCTTCCTCTTTTTTTGCTATCCTTACCTTTTCTCACTTTGTGCTGTCCTACTTCCTCGAGTTCCCATAAGAACATGATTTAAATGATAGGGCACCGTTTCTCCGGAGAACGTAGAGCCTCTGTTTTCTTGCCCTGAGATCTGAATCTCTTGTTTTCCCAACTGATGATCTATAGCTGGCAGAAGTTCCTGACAGGATATTGGTTCATCATATCCATCTCTCAGGAGTTTATAAAATTCTCAACCATATTCCTATCATTCTACATCTCCCTAGTGGGAAGCACAGAGCTACTCAGACAAAACTGCTATAGTAGTTGAGTTCGTTGCCTTTACTCAGAAACGATGCTAATGCTTTTCCTTCCCACACTGTTAAGTCACTATTTTATGACTGTGTACTACATCATGCCTAAAAGGAAAGTATTTCTTCTTGGTCACTCAAGCATGAGCTTTTTGAAAGGACTGCATATTGTACAAGACCTTACTTTTGAGCTCAGTGCAGCGATGGGCTGTGTGGTACATGTGAACGTGAATGAACATGAATATTTTGGTGGCTCAAAGGGCACACCATGGCAGAAACTGCCAATGAATCATTGGTAACCTATCTCTGTCCATTATGTAGCAATAGAAATATTTTTTGACTGGGAACTTGGATGAATAGCTGACAAATGGTGACATCAGATTTTTCTTAACAATCTTTATGTAAATAAGGCTAAATTCTAAATTCTGGGCAACTTCTGTGAAATGAAAGCCCTAAAGGGAGTGGTGTTTGGGATCAACATGTGTATCCAGATGTAGGAGACACAGCATTGCTTTCAGCGGCAGAATTTGTCATTGTACCATTTAGAGAAGTTCCTGGACACCGGTGGCTTTTCAGACTTGAAATGTGTCTAGTGTCATTGAAGAACTGTGCAATTCTAATTTAGCATAGATTCAAAGAGTTGATATTTACATAACCATGCTTCAAACTTTACTTTGACATTTACTTAGGATGATATAGGATGAAATGTGTTTGCTTCTGAATTAGTCTATATAAGCAGCTAGGCATAGTGAACTATCTAGTTATCATGAGGCTGGATCTCCCATGATATAATAAATTAGTTCAAACTTTTGTATTTAATGAAAGAGACCGAATGGCAGGTCACTTGAAAATTTTAAAATGACTATCAAACTATTGAAAAGGGAAGGTTTAAAAGCTCCCAAATTATGACAAAACCTAAATGAAAGGTTGCAAAAATAAATTTATAGAATCACTATGTAAATAAACAAACACATAGATATAGTTGTACATTGGTATTAAGTTATGAAGTTGACAACATACAGCTCTGTTTGGTAAACTCCTCGTTTGTATTTGCTCTGAGCATCCCTTGAACTGGCAGTCTGGAGCTTGGCATTGCTTCCTACTCAGTCTTCCCATTGAATAGTGTTTCTTGAAGACATGACAACAGCCAGGAGTGGAGAAAATTTCTCCCCCTTTCAAAAACCCACTCAAGATGCTGCACCCCAGAACTATGAAAAAAAATAATATACTTCAAATGCAACCAGTGTGCTCTTCCCTGGGGACCACTATCACTCCTGTTCCTAGCATTCCTTACTTGTTTGTAGTTCTCTGTCCAGGGTGGAGGTCTCAGGAGCTTTCCTCCTCCTGCATTGGCACATCTGTTGTCGCTGTCCTTGTTGATGCTTTGTGTGTGTGTGTGTGTGTGTGTGTGTGTGTGTGTGTGTGCATTTAAGTCTAAAGAATGAATGATGCTCAACTTGAAAAGGACCTTGTTAGAAGCAAACTGGGTCTTTCCGTTCAAAACAAAATTAATGTGATTAGAGAGGAAAAGAGAAGACTATTGTATTTGGTGGGAGTTTTGAAAGCATGAGGAAACTGATTATTTTCAAATCTTTATTGAGGACTGTTACTTGGAGGTTTTTATTTTTTTTTTGAAGGGGTTCTAGATAGCTGCTTCAGGACCTCTTCTCTCTTCTCATCCTCAAACAATTCCTTAAACTTAAAATGTTCTCTGTTCTCCTCTAGTCCTCTTCCTCCCAGACCTTTCTATCTTTACACTTCCAAAATGCATAAACACTTCCTTGGACCAACCATTACTCATTTCGCCCACCTCTCCAAAACTCTAGACAGCACCATCTGTAGCTGATCTCCTTATCAATGTGCTCTAGTTATAGCCCTTCTGTTCACCTCCAAATCTAACAAAGAAACCCTGGGATCCCCTCTCACAATCTACTCCCCCACTCTTTATCTCAACTTCTAACTTAAAGAGGACTCCAATCTCTTCTGCCATCTTAGATTTATCCCTCTAAACTTCTCCTATCAAAAAACACATGATTCACATTCCTTACCTGTCCTTCTCTCAACCCGTCCATATTAGTTCTTCACCCCATCAACATTTCCCACTGCCTCTTCCTTCCTGTCTAGAGACTCTTAAAGATCTCCTCCCCATACCTCACACACACAAGAAGGTCATCTAGTTACTTCTACCTACAGCTTTTATTCGAGTGACAGTTCCTTCCTCACAGATGGCCACAACAGACTGACCTCTCCATCCTCAGTAAAGACAATAATCAAGCCAACATGATGGCCTGGCAAGCCACCCTTTCATCCCTTATGACACAACCCTGCTTCCCCCCAGGCTGCCCTAATACATAACTCAGATAACAACATACCTAACCCCTCTTACAACACAGGATACTCTCTTAACACTCACTTTGCATATTCATCCTCACCTTCTGGTTCCTGTTTCAAGATCACCAGTTCCCCTCAAGTCTCACCTCTCATCTCTGACTCCTACTTTTCCTCTGTCCAAATGATTGTCAAACATCCACCATTAGTGAGTTCCTTAAATTCATTAATTGTCCAGGTGTCCTCAGACATCAAATACTCTGAAAAAAAAATCCCACAATTACAAGGCATAATTAAACCCATGCCAACCTCTCCCTCTCCCTCTCCCTCTCCCTCTCCCTCTCCCTCTCCCTCTCCCTCTCCCTCCCTCTCCCTCTCCCTCTCCCTCTCCTACACACACACACAAGTGCACGCTCATGGTCAAACGCTCACTTGGGTCAACGTCATCCCACATCTCTTCTCGACTCTACTGATTCCCCCTTTAATACCTCCCACTACTTTCTTTGTACCGCTCTTCAAAAATCTTATGTTAGCCACAGTCCCTCTTTCCAGTGACACCCCAGTTGCCAATGCCCTACCCCCACAACTGACTGCTTGTCCCCTTGATCCTCCAAGTGCTTGTTTGAGAATCAAAGCCAAGTTCTCTTAACCTTTCCATATCAACCCCCAAAACCTGTTACAGACCATCCTTCCCACTGTTTGCCAAGAGCCTCCTCAATCATCCATGTTCCTAAAATATCTCCATTTCAGAACCTACCTGAATACCCAGAAAAGACTATTCTGATGTAACAAAAGCCTCTCAAATTATATTCTCCCCAACACAACCAGACTCAGCTTTCAGATCACATTGTTCCCCAATTAACCTTATAAAGCCAATCTAAGATTTCCTGGCTCCTCTCAAGAACTCTCAGACATAGACACAGATAACAGATAATTACTTCTGTCAACCAACAGCCTAAGTTTTCCTGCCCATTGCTTATTCCTAAGGGTGGGATCTCCCTCCCTTTCCCTGGCCTTCGGCCTCCTCTTCCCAGCTACAAGGAACATAAACCTAACATTCTCAAATGTATATCCAAGATAAAATTTGCCCCCTAAAATCCTTAATTTTATGTTTTTCTCTAATCTATCTGTCCCAGCAGATTTCAAGTGAGCTACAGACTGCTCCAGTGCCAGCCTCAGCTGTTCCCTTAGAATCTACATGCTGGTTCAGCCTCTCAGACTACACTTCCCTAGCCTTAGATGGTCCCACCAAACCTGGACATTAACTGACACAGCTCGTTCTCCCCAACCTTGACCAACATTCTAACTTCCTCTGTATCTAGAGGAAGTTCTTTGTCCCTCCAGGACAATGTCCCTTCTACCTTTCCCCTTCTCCCCTGCCCTCTGTCTCCTGTCTTGTCTCTTATTCCTTGACCTTTGTTCTGGGACACATCTCCTTTGTGCTGGGAACTTGGTCCTGGGATATTTCAAGCCAACTTCAAAGTCCCTAGAGTGCTAACATCTTTGAGCTAATTACAAATTACTTTGTTATTTCCCTAATTTTCTATTATCATCTCACTTTTTTTGTTTCCCTCCCTTTACTTAATTCTTTGGAGAAGAAAGTTTTATTCAATCATATGTAGCAGTAATGGTATCTCATTCTGAAACTGATGTATTTATTTTTAATATTTTTCTATTTTTTTGAGAATATAATTACATAACTCCTCCCACTTTTTCTTACTTCTACACCCTCCAATGTACCCCCCTTGCTCACTTTCAGATTCATGGCATTTTTCCTGTAGTTGTATAAGTTGTTGCTTCATTCATACTGATACACACACACACACCACACACACACACCCCTAAATTCATAAACACAATCTACCCAGTCTATGTAATGTTACTTCTATGTAAAAATTTTCAGGGTTGACCTTTCGTATTGAATGACCAGTGTGCACTTCCCTGGGGACTACTACACCATTCCTGCTCTTAATATTCCTTAGTTGCCTGTCGTTCTTCATCCTAGGTGGACGTCTCTTCAACTTTCCGACCTCCGCACTGGCACATCTCTACTGTTGTTCTTGTTCACGCCTTGTTTAGACTATACTTTGGTGAGACTTTTGAGTGTCTCTGACATTTCCAGGACAACCCAGTCTCACAGCAGACTCCCTGTTCCTCTGCCTCTTATAATCGTTCCATCTAACCTGTAACGGTCTCTGAGCCTTAGGTGCAGGAGCTGCGTTGTCCATGTATCAGCTGGGGCTGGCTGCAGATCTCTGCCTTTTGATCAGTGGTGGTGTTCAGTAATTGTCTCTTGGTGTTGTGAAGTGCCGTTCCCTTGATGAGGGGCGAGGACTACACTTACCTGTGTGTAGAAGGGCGTGCTAGATGAGAGCACTACCTTACACATCTCCAAAGAGTTCTTTGTTGGCATTCACTGTTCTCCCACAAAGCAAATCTGGAGAACACGAGTTCGCTGTTGCTTGTAGGAATAATGGATGTAAACCAGAAGAAGGCTGTTTATTTATTTATGTGTGCATGCATGAATAAATGCATTTATCTGAATTCACTAGATTTAGTTTCAGTTTCGCTCTGCTTAGGACATTTATCTCAAGTGCATCTGTCATAAATATAAAATGATAGTAAAATATTCATTATTACTGTATCCATCTGGATTGATTATGAACAATCTTTAAGACCAACGTTATCTTAAAAATGCCTGAACCATTCTTAATGAGTTGTCAAGTCCCCAGTACAAGGTTCCCAACCCCAAAACACAGAAAGCAAAAACCTAGTGCTTTTCAAAGATGACATATAAGGGCAATACACTTGTTGAGCTTTACGTCTTTTTATTTTTTCTCCTTTTTTAATTTTTTATTTCATGTGTGTTGCATTCAGTTGTATATGCATGTTCACATAAGTGTGGGCATATGTCCGTGTTGCACATGTGTACACATGAGTGTAGAGGTCTAAAGCGGATATCGAGTGCCTTCTTTGATAGCTCTTCCCGTGATTGAAATGAATTTTCCAGTGAACCTGGAGCTTTCCAGTTCCAAGTAGTCTAGCTAGTTAGATTGCTCTGGGCACCTTTCCTTTCTTTCTACATACTAGGATAAAGTTGGAGTACAGCTTGCCTGGTTTTAACATGGTTTCTGGGGATCTGAATCCTTTCTTCATGCTTGGTACACTAGGCACTTTATCCACAGACCCATCTCCTCAGCTTTTGTATTTTACTTTTAATCGGCAAATGATAATTGTGTATTAATGGAGCATGATGCAAATTTTATGTACAGGCACAAAGTTTGGAATGAGTAAATCAAGCTACTTAGCACATGCATTGTCTTCCAGATTTATCAGTTCTCTGGGCTGAGAACATTTAACATTCTTTTCTTTTGAGTCTTATGGTGATGCATTGTAGGATGCATAATGACATCATTATTAAACACAATCATATTCTATAACATAATTGCCCAGCACCTGCGCTTCCTGTCCAGGTTACATTGCACATGTTGGCCAATGTTTACCCTTCTTCACCCAATCCCACTTGAGCCGCTGGTCAATAGTCTGTTCTCTACTTCCATGAGCTTCACTTCTCTGAATGCCTCAAAGACCTGTTAAAATTCATGAGGACTTGTCTCCAATGTGTTGTTGATCATTGTTAGGAAGCACAAAGGCAGCCCAGTATGGAGACTTATACTGACTTTTGTATGGATGCTATAACAAAATGATTTGAAAATAAGGTTTGACTTCACTTATGCATTTATACTTAATAATGTGAACTGATGGGATCAATATGTAATACTTAAAAATAATGTATGCATATTTGCTCATTCCCTTGCAAGTAATTGGTCTTTAGTTACAATATTTGCTCCATTTCTATTTTATTAATCAATTCACAACAATATTCTCTAACATTCTCATTCTATTTATCTTGGCATCGAAACATAAAGTTCATTTAGAATTAATTTTTCTGTTCAGGAACTTCTGTGATGGAATTTATGAAGATCAGTTCAGGCAGACATGTGCACGTATTTCTCAATATTTCTATATTCTGTTTACTCCTCACTCTGATCTGCTGGTTGTCTCATAATCAGAATGGTCCAAATTGTTTGGACAGAAAGTCTATAGTTCAAGATCTTGTTAGAATTGACAACTTAAATCTTTCTGCTGCCTAATTGTTATGTCCATTGTGTCTGTCAATGCGCACGTGTTGTTTGAGCTCACTGAGAACCTGGCACTGAAAGTGGCCTGTTGTTTGTGTACATTTCACTTAAAACCTAGGAATTTTTTTTTTTAATGTGCCCTCCTAGACTTCTTATCTGGAGGTGGTCTGGACCTCCTGACTTTGTGATAATGGGGGAAACACACCTCAACATCAGCCCAAGAGTACAACACTGGGTACTTGAAAACAGTTGGAAGGCAAACCATTGCCAGCACACTATTGTTTATCCCATGATATACAAGTGCTTAGAGTGGGAAAGAGAATCTGGAAGTTCCGCTGTGGAGAGTTTATTCATGATAGGGAAATCTCCACTGGGAAGTCTGGCTTGCTGACTCAACTCCCTGGTCACTATATGCAAGCCTTTTGTGAACAACTAATTCGAAGTTTCCTTTCTGTTGCTATTTGCTCTTTTATTTGGAAGCCTCACTAGGGGATGCTCTGCCACACCCTGGACTCTGTTGATCAGGAACAACAGCCAACTTAGCTCATTTCTGTGGGATGTTCTCAGTACCTGATCTGATGATATTTTGTTAATCTATCTCCTATCTATTATATATGTGGTTCTCAACCTTCCTAATGCTGCAACCCTTTAATACAGTTTCCCATGTTGTGGTGACCCCCAACCATAAAATTATTTCCTTGCAAATTCATAACTATAATTTTGCACTGTTATGAGTTGTAATGTAAATATCTGATATGCAGGATATCTGATATGTTACCCCCTAAAGGAGTCACAACCCACAGATTGAGAAATCACTGTATTATATCATTAGCTATTTTTAATTTATTACTACGCCTGATTTTTAAATTACACTTTACTGTGAGTAAATATACACAGTAAAAATGAATTGTAATACAGTGTTCTATGGTATCTAAAGTTTCAGATATCCTTGGACTGTAGCCTCTGGAGATAATGGGGTCTACTATCATTTAATATTTCCCTAACCTTTCTTTCTCACTCGGATATTTCATTTCTTTGGATGGTTGAATCATGGAGCTTATCTAATAATTTTGGAAGAGTTGGTTCCTATAAATACAAAGATAGCAAAATCTGTACATGCCCAACTGTCTTATGTAAAAGAGGAGAGTATTGCATAAAACTAAGTATATTCTTTTTTAAAAAATTAAAGATTTATTTTAGTTTTATGTTTTTTCTTTTATTGAAACTAGATTTTTTTTTACATAATATATCTTGGTTATGATTTCCTCTCCCTCTATTCCTCCCGCTTTTTCCCCACCTCCCCTCCTATTCAGATCCACTCTCTTTTTGTCTCTCTCGTAAGGGATAATTGCTGCCTCAGTCTCTGTGAGTTCATTTGAGCTATGGCCATGTTGCTTTAGAATGTCTTATTTTCTTGCTATCCTCCATCCTCTCTGGCTCTTACACCTTTTCCATTTTCCCTTCTGTGGGGTTCCCTGAGCCCTGAGTGGTGGGATTTGATGGATACATCCCACTTAGGGATAAGAGTTCTTAGGTCTCTTATTCTTGGCATATTGTCTGCCTGTGGGTCTCTGCATCTGTTCCCACCTGCTGCAGGAGGAAGCTTCTCTGATGATGGCTGAGCAAGGCATTGATCGATGAGTGTAGTAGATGTCATTAGAAATCATTTTATTAAAGATTTTTTTTAAGTTTTTGGTTTTACTCTTGGCCCCCAGACTGTCTAGTCTCTGGTTCTTGGTCAACCAGGCAGTCAGGTATGGGTTCTACCTTGTGGAGGGGGCCTCAAGTCAAATCACATATTGGTTGGTGACTGCCATGAGCTTTGTGCCATCATTGCCTTAACTTCCAGGCAGAACACCATTGTAGATCGGAGTGTTTGTTGCTGGGTTGATGTCTATTTCTCTTTTGGCAGAGTGCAGAGGATCGTCCTGTATCAAAGATGCTAGAACATAGGCTGTCTCTCTTTGGATTGGTCTGAGATTATTTCGTGTGTGTGTGTGTGTGTGTGTGTGTGTGTGTATTTTTTTTGGGGGGGGGTGTAGTTAACCTATTTATTTTGGACTTTTCCGTCTAGGGCCTTCTGTAGGGAAGCATTTGTAAATAGGTACTGCTGAAACTTGGTTTTATCATAAAATGGCTTACTTTCTCCATGGATTGTGATTGAAAGCTCTAGTGGGTATAGTAGCCTAGTCTGGCATCTGAGTTCTGTTAGAGTCATCTGCACAGGGCCTTCTGGCTTTTAATGTCTTTATTGAGAAGTCAGGTGTAATTCTAATAGGTCTGCCTTTGTGTTACTTAGTCTTTTTCTCTTGGAGATTTTAATAGTCTGTCTTTCTTTCTTATACATGTTTAGTGTTTGAATTGTTATGTGCTGAGAGGACATTGTGTTCCGGCCCAGTATATTTGGTGTTCTGTATGCTTCTCGTATCTGACAGGCATCTCCTTCTTTATATGAGGAAAATTTTCTTCTATGATTTTATTGAAAATATTTTCTGTTTCTTTGAGCTGGGTTTCTTCTCCTTCCTCTATTCCTTTTATTCTTAGATTTGGTCTTTTCATTTCCTGAATTCTTGTTTTATATTTAACATTTTCTGTCATTCTATCATGTTTTCAATTCCAAAGATTATCTCTTCCATCACATGTATTCTGTTGGTTAGGCTTGTCTCTGAGATTCCTGTTCAAGTTCCTAAATTTTTCATCTTTTTGTTTTCCTCAGTTTGGGTTTTCTTTATTGATTCTATTTCTATTTTCAAATCTTGAACTGCTTTATCTATTTCCTTCCACTAATTTTTTTTAAATTTGTTTGTGTTTTCATAGGTTTCTTGAATTGATTTATTCATTTCCTCTTTAAGGACCTCTATCATATTCATAAAGGCTAGTTTATGGTCTTCTTGTGCTAAAGCTCTCTTGCAATATTCAGAGCCTGCTGTGGTGTTTTTGCTGGGCTCTAGTGGAGACATATGTTACTGGTTGTTATTTATTGTATTTGTAAGTTGTTATGTGGGATTGAGAAGATTGTAACTCTAGGTGTTGATATCTGGTCTTTGTTGCATGGGTGTTTTGTTCCTTGGTTGCTGTTGACCTCTCTGGTTCTTAGAAGAGTGTGGTGGCTGTGTGTTGCCTGGTAAGAAATCCTTCTGGATTCTAGTAGGTTTGACCACAAGGAGTTGCATATAAATGTACATCTGCAGTTTCCAAGCTGACACTTAGGGATTGGGATGGGATTGGGAGCAGAGGTGGTCCACAGGAGTGAGGAAGATGGAGTATTCCACCTGGATCCAATTAGTCCCCCGGGAATGGTGGTAGAGAGTGAGGAGAGGCCACAGTAGAAGGTCTGCTACAGTTAGCCTGTTCCCCGGCAGGAGTGGCCTGTGGGTTCTCAGGGAGTGCCTGCTGGATTTGGGGGCTGGGAAAAAGCAATTAGTGGTGGGGGAGTGAAGTGATGAGGTCAGGGAGATCCGTGTGATCCTCTGGGGGTCGGGGCAGTGTGTGGAAGGTGGGGGTCTGCTGCAGTGCTGGGGATGAAACTGGGGGATTGAGTTTGAAGGAGCTGAGGGAGCGGTGAAGATCTGCAGTTAGCCTACCTGTTCCCCTGGTCAGAGTGCCTATGTATACCCATATATTTTCAGTCATCCAGATTGGCCGTGCATAATGTAATATACATACTGTGGAAGGACGGACTCTACTGGGTGCTAGAGAATAACTTGAAAAACAGAATTCCATCAGTACTGGCACTTTTATTTCAAAAAATTTCAGTCTGTAGTAAGTTGAATTCATTTGGGCAGAATCTGTGGGTAATGAAAGCCATCTAAACCAAATTTTGTTAATTCATTCACATTTTCTTGTGCACACACACACACACACACACACTTACCTCTTGGCTATTCTCAATAATACTGTATGAACATCCTATGCTAATACACGAGTACTTGTTTTCAGTATCTTGGGCTTATGCTCAGGTATAAACTGCCAGGCAGGCCTCACAGTTACATGGTTAGTTTTTCAGGCTCTACTTGTGTGCTCCACCACAGCCATATCACCTTGCATTCCTACAAGCAATGCTTGAGGGCTGCAACTTTCCCACATACTCACCAATATTTTGTTTTATTTTGTGCTTACTTTAATAATAATATCTGCAGGACTGTGCAGTGGCCTGTCACAGAAGTTTTGAATTTTCTCATCATTAACAATGTAGAAAATCTTTCATGTGCCTGATGGTTATATGCATACCTCTTTAAACAAAGTTTCGTCCAAATTATTTCTTTGATATTGATCTTTAATTTTTGTCAGGCATGTTTTATAGTTTTTACTATAAAAGTCTTTACACCTCCTTGGCTGAAGTTATTCCTTCCTTGCTTGCTTTTTATTTTCTTGTTATTTTGGATCATGTGGAAATTAATCTTTTTATGTTTTTTTTCATGGATTGTGTATTTCTTTTACATATATTGAAAATTCCATGCATCATCTTTTGTTATATGTCAATGTCACCCCCTAAAACTTCTGCAAAGCCATCCCTCCTCTTTCCACACCCTACTTTATGTCCTTTCCGGGATAATCACAAAGTGCAATTTATGCTGTCCAAATGTCCTTAGATATGTGGGTTTCCACGGGAGAAGCTGCAGTCTCAGAGAAGATTCACGTTCTCTCTCTCAGCAGCTATCAGTTGCCAACAGCGCCTCAGATAGGATGCGACTTGATGCCCGACTTCCCTTCCTACGCTGGGGTTTGGTCTGATTGTAGCATACACAGGTCTTATGGATGTTATCGTAACCATTCATGAGTTCCGTGTGCTGTTGTCCTGCTGTGTCCTGGAAACACTGTTTTTATGTGGTCACCCAATTCATCTGGCTTTTCCATTCTTTCCACTCCTGTTCTGCAAAAGGGAATGAACGATGGGTGCTACTGTAGGGAAGAGAATGCTATCGTCCCTCATTTTCTGCACCTTGACCGGCTTTGGGTCTCTGTGTTCATCACCATCTAAGTTGAATAGAAGATTCTCTGTTGGGGTTGAAAGAAGAATTAGCCTCTGGACATAAGAAGTCATTCAGAGTCACATGAATCCCGTGGGCACACAAAGAGCATCACACTCCTAATGACAGTCTGATGTTCAATCAGCTACTCAGGTGGCCTTTAGTCATTGAACCCTGATGATACCCACACATGGATATCAGCGTCAGGCGAGCTACACATCACTATGATGTAAACTTAACAGTGCTAAGAACAGAGAAAACTAAGACATTTGTAAGATCTAAACTTAAGAAGAAATACATGAAGTGCTAAACTAAATGAATGAAAGTAAAATAGAGAAAATTGTGAAAAAAATGAAAATGAAATTTTAAATTGTGAAAAGTTTCACAAACTAGGAGGAAAAGAATGATGAGAATTCAGGAGAAGGTTTCTGCTGGGAGGTCTGCATTTGAGCCAGTTCTATGATTCAAATCTTCAGAGAAGAGTATCTGTTAAAAAACAATGACAGTAGCAACAACCACAAAAAATCCTTTCTTTTGGCCAAAGTTCTCACTGTCCCATAATTCACTGAAATGGCCAAGACAAAGGAAAAGAAAGAGGTCACTTCACATTCTCCAGTCCTAGTAGAATATATAGCGTTTGTTCCTTTGGCCATGTGTATGCAAATCTACAAGAAGGATGATGCAAACATCAAGAGAAAGAGTATTGTTCAGCCAGGAACACCCAATGAATATTAACATGGCAAACCTGGAGGTGTTTACAGTGTCACTCAGCATGTTGTTGGCATTATCGCAATCAAACAAGGACAAGATCCTTGCCAAAAGGACTAATACAAAGACTGAGCATATGAAACACTCTAAGAGCTGAGACAGCTTCCTGAACCAGTGAGGGAAAATGAGAAGAAAAGAATGAAGTAAAGAGAAAACTATCTAGATTCAAATGAAACCCTCAGCCTGTTGCATCCAGAGAACCCCATTTTGGGAGAACTAATGAGAGGGAACCTGAGCCACTGGGACCCATTTCCTATGATTCATTGCCCAATATACCGAGAGAAAGCAAACACATCTCTAATTTTTATATAACAAATCATCTGATATAGGCCTACTTTGTAAAGTTATTTAGCTCACAGTTTTGGAAGTATCACCTCAGCTCTGGTGGAGAAACTCTTGACACGGTAAATTATAGAGTGCACGTGGAAACAAGAGAGCATATCTTAAATTAGGAAGCCAGAGACATTCTGGAGTCCAAAAATTCTTTCTAAAGTCGTAACCCGAGGTTTTTTTGGGTTACTATCGCTGTGATGAAACACCATGACCAAAAGCTAGTCAAAGAGGGAAGGGTTCATCTGGTTTACACTCACATCACTGTTCATTGAAAAAGTCAGGACAGGAACTCAAACAGGATGGGAACCTGGAGGCAGGAGCTAATGGAAAGGCTATGGAAAGGTGGTTGCTCCCCTTGGCGTGCTCAGTCGGCTTCCTAATAGAACCCAGGGCCATCAGCCCAGGATTGTTCACAAAGGGCTGGGCCCTTCCCCATCAGTCACTAAGAAAATGCCCAACAGACTTACCTACAGCCTGATCTTATGGAGGCATTTTCTCAATTGATACCCCCTCCTCTCAGATGACTATAGCTTGTGTTGACATAAAAAAAAAAAAAGCTATCCAGCACACCAGGTAATTCCAAACACCAGTGCCTAAAAGTTCTCTTTCCCAACATTGTCACCCTGAAAACCAAGCTCCACCACATGAGACTTGTGAGGATTACATACATGCAAACTATAGCAGTACTGTATGCTAAGTAACAAGCCGCAGAAGTTAGAGTGGACAAGTGAGATGTATGTTGATTTAAAATTCCAATCCCAACCAAATTTTCCATTTCCCTATTTTTAGAGTCCTCCTATTAGAACATTTCGACAGGGGACTATGTACGAAATTGATACTCAGGCAATGTTGTATGGCAGAATGAATATATTATGTCGTCTGCTTGATTTTTAACAGTGTGTTTAAAATAATGTAGTTGGAGGATTTGACTTTGCCAGAATGCATGAACTGAATAATTTATTTTGCAATATGAATTTATCCACTGAATCAGTGTGTAGTATTTAGCCACTTTCCCTGTATTTAGTTTCCATTCATGTCATAAATTTTAATGGACTCTTTAGAGCAGATAGATTATAAATTGTAAATTCATGTGAATGATAACGCATAGTCACATGTGAAAACTGGTAAGAGGCTATAAGCAGTGGCAATCTTTCTTAAGGGACATTTTGGACTTGTTAATTATGCCTAGAACTTAAATTGAGATTATTAGCTCTTTAAATCTCATTAATAGAGTATTTAAGCATGAGATAATAGATTTGCTATTTAAAACTATCTGTAGGTGTACAAATTATGTAACTTTTGTATTATATAGTCTGTAGGTCAAGGAATTTACAAGGACACATTATGTAAATTTTATGTCTAAATTGACAAATTTCATGGTAATTTTGGCTCTTTGTACATAAATATGTGTAAAGCTGTTTATAATAACTCAAGGCATTTTATTTTGACATTAAAACCTTATAAATATTCTGTATGAAGTAAAACACATTTCAAGTTCTAAAGTGAAATCTTAATGGAACTACTCTAAAATCATTATTTTTTGTTCTTTTTATTCTTTGAGAATAATACACACAGGTAATATATTGATCAAATCTCCCCGCTATGTTCTCCTCTCTAATTCCTCTTCTATCCTCTTACCAGTTTCCCCTCACAACTTCACACAATATTTTGTAAAACCCACTGTGCCCACTGCCTGGGTAGACACGGATGTTGGACCATCTACTGGAGCACAGACAAAGCTGAAACAACTGACTGTCCCTCTCCTGCTGCCTTCAGTGGCCAGTAACTCCCCAGTTAGGGGATGGAACTTTCTGAGGGCCTCCACTGTCTGTGTTGGGATTCTCACTGGCTGTATCTTGTACAGGTCCTGTGCATTCAGTCACAGTCGGCACTAGGAACTCCTATGCGGCAAGCTCATTGGCCTTGTCAGGCTTAGCAAATACCACTTTGCTGCTGATGTTTCCTGCCTCTAGACCTTACCCTCTTTCCAGACCTCCTCTTCAGTGATTTCTGAGTCTAGGAGTTGAGCACTATGCAGTCCCTTATTCTCTGACACGGGCATGGTTCAACATAAGGTAAATGAATAAATGTATTTAAAATATGGAGTTAGGCAGGGTGTAGTGGCATATGCCTTTAATCCCAGCACCTGGGAGGCAGAAGCAAGTGGATCTCTGTGAGTTTGAAGGCCAGCCTAGTCTACAAAGTGAGTTCCAGGACAACCAGAGCTGTTAGACAGAGAAACCCTGTCTCAACAAACAAACAAACAAAAATGTACTAGTAGGATTTGACTTTGTCAGAAAGCATGAACTGAATAATTTATTTTGCAATATGAATTTATCTATTGAATCAGTGTGTAGTATTTAACTACTTTTCCTGTATTTAGTTTCCATTCATGTCCTAAATTTTAAAAGATTTGTGCAATTTTCCACATGCTCTCTGTTTCCTACTTGCAGATCAATCAAGATGTGACCTACTCTCTCAGTTGTTCCTTCTACCTCATCTTCGCTCTGCCATCGTGGACTCTGTAACCTTCTGAAACTGTAAGCCCAATTAAACATTTTCTTTCATAAGTTGCCATGGTCCATGGTGTTTTATCACCACAATGGAAAAATATCTAACACAGGTGCTGGTATGAGGAAGTAGGCTATTGTTGCGAAAAAGTTGACTGTGCTGTTTTTGGAGGAATGTGGTTTGGAATTTTGGATTAGAAAAGTGTGTGATCCCTATAAGCAGAACTTAAGGGGCCATTCCAGTAGGACTTAGAGAGATGGCAGTGCTTATAGCCATAGTGACTGTGGCAGCCCATTTCAAGAGTTTTCAGATGGGTACAATATCATCAGCTGGGCTGGAGACTATTCTTGCAACATTTTGAGAAGGAATGTGGCTACTTCCACCCTTGTCCTACGAATTTGCCGGAGACTAAATTGAAAAGTAATGGATTTGTTTCTTTGCTGGAAGAGATTTCAAGACAGCCCAATATTTGCTCTGTCTCATGGTTATTAGTAATCATTCTTATGTAGGTTTACAATGAAAAAGGGCAAGGAGGACAAAAAGAAATAAGAAAGGTACAATTTGAGGAGAAAAAGTGCACCGGGAAATTTAATGTTGGAGTCCAGGCTTGTGCTAAGACAAAGAGATTAAGGACAGATCTGATCTAAAATGGAATAAAGGTAGGTGTGCCCTCAGGGGAAGACCCCACCCAGCTAAGCTAACTTGTGAAAGGAAAATATCTAAGTGATTTTCTACTCCTGAAAAGCAGCAATGAGTCAGAGCTGCTACAAAAGCGATTCAAGGTTGCCAGAGTTTGCCCCAAGTCAGTAAGCAGTAAAACAGGGCAGTATCATCCTTAGAATCATGAAGGATACTCACGGAAAGGAATTATACAATTTTTCCTTTGTGGTTGAGGAGAGTTGCTGAGGCCAGGCACGTGTCAAGAGAGTCCCAGCACAGAAGCCATGAGAGGTCATTCCATGAAGTTATGAAAGGAAGTCAAGATTGTATTGGTGACTCCAAGATGTGAGAGGCATCAGAGCATGGGATATTTTGACAAGGAGAGCTATACAAAGGAAAGAAACCTGTCCAAGAGGGAAACTGTGTTGCAGGTAGCAAACCTGAAAAGACAGAGTTTCCTAAGCCCTTGATATTACACATGAAGTTACAGGTTTTGGAGTTTGCTCTGCTGGGTTTTGGTATTGTTTTGTTCTAGCATTTCTTCACTACGTACCTATTCATTCCTTTGAAAGGGTAATGCATATTCTATGCCATTGTGTATTGGAAATATGTATTTTGTTTTGTTTCATGGAGAAATTAAGACAATGCCTCCTTGAATCTCCAGAGAATTCAGGTTTGGGAATTTTAACAGTGTTGAGACTGAAATACTTAGAAAACTTTTGAAGCTGGATGAAACGCATTTTGCATTATGAGATAGACACAAGCCTATAGGGGCCAGGCTGTGGAATTAGAGGTTTGTGGCTGAATACTTGGTCCACAATTAGTGGTGTTCTTTTGGAAGGATTAAGGGGTGTGGCCTTATTGAATGACATGTGTCACTGGGGGTGTTCTTAGAGATTTCAAAAGACTTATGCCTTTTTTAGTGTGTTCTCTCTGCCTCCTACCTGTGGATCAAGATGTGACCTTGTAGTAGGTACCTTATGACCTTGAGGTACCAGCCACTGGGTCATGGCCTCAGGACTAGCTTAAGACCTGAGGGGCATATAAGCCTCACTCTCTTCTCTCCTTCATGGGCTTGGATGGTGTGGACTGACTCAGGCAGCAGAAGCAGTGTGGGACTGACCATTAGCCTTCCAGGACTCTGCGACAATAATGCTCTATCCTGTTTAGTGAGTTGTTCTACCCAATTTATATCATAAAAATCTCCCTAATACTCCTTAAGCAGATTCCCTTGGATTTCTTGCTATATCACCTCTCAGCTGTGCAGCTGCAATCAGCACGTTGGTCTGCCATCATGGACTATGACCATCTAGAACTGAAAGCACTTTCTTTTGCAAGTTGCCTGGGTCATGGTGCTTTCTCCCCGTAACATCAAAGTGACTAAGATACATACCAGCATTGTCCTAAATGGGACACACTCAAAGTAATCCTATTAAAATAAGAACCAAGATAGGACTATCCATGATTTCCACTCTTTCTCTTTTTCAATATAGGGACTGAAGAAAAAGCTGAAGAAATAAGGCAAGAGCAGGAAACTAAATGGATACAAATAGGGAAAGAAGCCAAATTATCTCTATTTGTAGGTGATATGATATTATGCACATAAGAGAAAACAAAAATTTCACCATAATCCTAGAAACAATAATTTCAGAAAAGTGGCAGGACACAAAAATCAACTGATCAAAAACCAATAGCTCTTCTATACATCAACAATAAACACATGTATAACAAGCTCATGGGCACCCTCCCAAGACAATAAAGTGTCTTGGCATGGAATGAACCAAACAAACACGTTATATATGGGAAACTGTAATTCCTCATGTTTTTTTCCATGGGTTTATTTTGTAAACTTGTTTTTACTTCTTTTTTAAATTGTTGAGTAGGATTAAAATGGGTAGAATTTTTAGGTAAATTAAACATTTCATGCATCCATGGTATAATGTAGCTCCTATACAACAAGATATTTAAGTTTTTCTGTGGGATACACTATATGTAGAAGGAAGACTATATAGCTTTGTTCTAGTATTCTTAATGTCTGTCCTGACCTGTAACGTGAGATTTAGTTCTGTGCTCCACAATTTGATAGATATTGATGAACTTCAATGGATTCAGATAAGGACATAAAGGCTGATAAAAATGAAAAGAAAGAAAAGAATCAAAGGACAGTTACAATAAAGAAAAGAGCATTTCCAACAGTAGGCTACTTATCTCTAAGAGTTGAAGGGTTGTCATATGGAAGAGAGATTAAATCCACATTCTCTGGTGCTAAGTATTAGAACTAGAGATAATATGACTTCAGGAAGAAATATTTTTGTTCAGTATATGACATTATCACTATATTTTTAATGATCAACTTTCTATGAAGTGGAAGATACTTCTTTTCTCTCCCTAAGTCTCTCCAAAATTTATTCATTGATTTCTATTTTTATTTTGTAATGAACTAGTCTACTAATTCTGGCTGCTATATAGAACACTTAAAAACTGAAATGAAGGGAGGGATTATGCTATGGTGGATTGCAGAAGAGTAAAGATTTTGGACTTGAATTTGGCCTTTGTGACTTCTGAGCTTGAGCGCTTACATGCCCATTTATCTTCATGCAAGACATTTTCTTCTTGTGTTAAAAGGGACTAATGATCTTCACTTTTCAAAGGACTGCACTCTAGACTTCTGGCCAGCGAAACTTTCAATATTTTTAAATACAGAGAATTAGCATCCGCACTGACTCTGAAAGCTTGGCTGCTGGTTTGAAGTCTGGGAAGGTCATGTAATAGCCAGGAGATCTAATTAGCTTCTTTGAAAGTCTGTCTCCTGATCTATAGAATGGTAAAAACATTACTCCTTTCATAGATTGGTTAAAGGATTAACTAAGGAAGCATGAAAGGTTCTTTAAAATGAATGACCCAAGCTAAAATCTTAGCGAGTGTTTGCCGCTATTATTATTAGTCTCTCATTCCTCACTCTGATTATGCAGTCCACATGCAAATTTTCTCTGGGTTCTACTATTTCCCTAACTATAATGTTTTTCTATTGCGGAATTGAGGATCTAACCCAGGCCTTACCACTACTTGGAAGAGTTCTGCTGCCTAGCTCCACCCTCAGATCCTTATGATGTTTGTTCACCTCATTCCTTCACCCATGACTGTTTTCCAAATCACTCTGACTTTCTGTGATCTGTATCACACCCATTTTCAAATGGATCTTCTGACATTTAGTTTTAACCCTTCCAGTTCAGATCACAGAATGTTGTCAGAGGTTACCACATACGTTTCTTTCATTATGCTAGTCTCTACATTCAATAAAAGCCCCTAGACATTCAATAAACACCAGTAAGCTTCCTTCGTGAGCTTACAGGAGCCCACAGCATCTAGCATCTGTCTCCACTTGATTTCTATCCTTAAGTTTTCACTTTGGTTTGGGTTCTAACCTTCTGTTTAGAGGGATTCAACCTGCTTCCAAACTCGTCTGAAACTTGCTCATCATTGCATCCTCTTAGGCCTTTGAAGTTTTCTCTCCATCAAGGAAACTTAATTTACTATCTTCACATAACACAACTCTCCTTTACATTTTTTATATCTACTTAAATATTTTATGACTTTGCAACAACATCAACTAGATTTGCAAGTACATATATTAAAATGATTACTCTGTGCAACCATCTTACATATATTTGGGATTTCTTCTAAAGATCGTTGGTTATGCCCACATGGTGGCTGGATACTTTTTCATAAATATAAATTTTCCTCTCTCCATTAATCTCAACCTAAAATTGCTTATTTCTTGGATTTAGAAAATAGGTGAAAGTTATAATTCTTAGTAATGAACTATTGTATTAATTAGTCTCTGTGAGGAAAATGATTTTAGAAATTAACTAAAGTTTTGCTTGGTTATTTATTTTTTTTTTTGCACTGAACAGAGGCAGTTTGGGGAATAGAAATGAGGGAATTAAAGAAAAAGGAGTAGGGTCCTAAATCAAATTATCTGTATTTTAGTCTTGGCTTTACCATGACCTAGATGTATGGATATTAGTGAAAACATGCTCTCCCCGAGTTTTTTGCCCATTTCATAGAACACAGATAATAATTCTAACAAAATGCAAACTCTCTACAGTTATTTATGTTCTTCCTACTACTGAATTCCTAATAGTACCTGTCATATAATAAATACTTATAATTTTTTATTAAATAGATTTACCAGAAAAGTGTTTGTCAGGGTAAAAACTGTTAAGGTTTGTGAATGAGTTCTGACCAGACTTATGGGAAATTGCATGTTGGCTCCTCGAGGACGATCATTTACCTGCATATCCCTAGTGCTTGCTGATGGGAGGTACATCACTGCACTGACTCATGTCTTTTCTGGAGGTGAAAGTAGAAGGTGTCAGTAGCAATATTTCTGCTCCTGTTTGTCTTTGGACCTGTTTGTGACTGGCTGCCTACACATTGTCTTCTAATAATGCTGTGCCTGCTATGATTGTATGACTTAGGAAGACTATTTGTTCCTACGTATGAAAATCAAGTGCCACGAATGTAAAAAACGAGACAAAGAAAGTTATTTGTGTATGTGCCTTTTTCATATACATATTTAAGTAGTTAAAGATACTCAAGGGCTCTAGGCAAATATGTACATTTGTTCCCTCTGTAAGACTCAATATATTTATTATTCTTCCAGTTGGATAAATCTATTTCATTCCTTCTGTGGGAAAAGAAATAGACATGGTAAATTCACATTCTAGTTTTTTTTTTGTGTGTGTGTGAGAGAGAGAATTATACACATTAGTTCATTTAACAAATATATACATCCCCTTTATATGAATATAATAAATAGAAAATTTGGAGTATGACTCTATTGCTCAAAGAAACCAAAGCGTAGAGATAAGAACTGAAGTACCTGGTGTCTAGAAATTGTAGTAACACCATTAACGTCTGCATGTTATAAATCCATGACTCCATATTTTTAATCATGGTATCTTTGTTGCTTAATTCTAAATGAATAAGAAGAGAAATCAAATGAGTTGCCAGGGAAAACCCAAATGATGATTTCTTTGGTTGAGAGACTATGAAAACTGTTGGATTCTTGACAGTCAGAGGAAAAGTGGTGGTCTTGTCACACCGAAGAAGATACAGTAAGAGTAGCTGCCCTGTGCAGAACACAGAACGTGATCCTGGACCTCAGAGTACACATACGGAGCACGTTCATAAACTCAGGGTTTGATGATGACGGAAGGGAAAAGCACAGGTTTGATGGTACTGAACAAGACATACTTGAGTCTTTAGAAACACTAGCTTTGGAGTCCTGGGTTTAAGTTAATGTGACAGGGTTAATACATTTACAAGTATGCTTCTCAGTTAGACATGGTATAACACACAACCCTGCATGCTGAGACATGTCAGCAGGAAAGAGGGAACCTAAGAATTTGTTAGAAATATTTTCAAAAATACCGCAATACAGAGATAATTTTCACTTGAGATGTAGTAGGGAGGAGGGGGGCTTCATTTAACGGTCCTATTTATAATTTAATTGCTAATGAGGTCTTGACTCAGTTTTGAAGTTCTGACTGTAGCTAGTTCCAGCCTGAGGCTCCCAGGCCACATATGGCACAGGGTAGCTACATATGTGCCTCAACACATTTGTTGATGACATCATGTAGAAATGCCAAGTATGTGGATGATCCTTCCCACCGTTAGATGCCTTTCTTAGACAGCTTATCGATTCTACACATTATATCACTTTATAATAAGACTCTTCTACTTTGACCAATTTGCATCTGCCAGAAGTAGCCTGAAGAAAGATCCCAACAGACCAGCAAACTAAGGGTAGCTACTATAT
Source organism: Peromyscus aztecus (assembly GCA_902168405.1). Classification (NCBI taxonomy): domain Eukaryota; kingdom Metazoa; phylum Chordata; class Mammalia; order Rodentia; family Cricetidae; genus Peromyscus; species Peromyscus aztecus. Next base: position 22,334 of record CABHPQ010071872.1, read on the forward strand.
CCATTGATAGAAGCCCAGGGAGCTATTTATATGATCCAACTGCAGGAAACTTACCATAGCAGTTCTTACTCAGCTACCATGTGAATCCATCTACCATCACTTGTAGTGCCTTCCCTGGCAGCCTGCCCTCTGGAACAGCAAGGAAACTTCTTCCTTGTTTGTATCTAAGTAGTACTATGCATTGTTCTGCTGCCCAAATAGACGTTCAATGGTTCAAAACATGCCAGGAGTCACGTTTGGGAGCTGAATGGCGGGGGGGGGGGGGATGAGATGGTATATTTGGTTGAGTAGAGGATATAAATTCTGGGAGGGGATTACGTAGATGGACTAAAGTAGAAAATATCGAAGAATTTGTTGTAAGGAATCTGAGCATAGCTGGAAAGCCAGGGGAAGAATGGATCAAGTCAACGTCGTCACAGAGCTTGTGCCCATAGCAATTTTAATAATCACTGAAATTAATAAATATAAATAAATGTCAACAGCAATGATACTATTGTGAGAATAATAACTATGGGATCTAAAACATTTTAGAAGCTGCTTATGGATTAATCCTGATGACAGCTAGCTTTTTCAGGCAGATAGTCAGGCTGTGTGGTACACACACACACACACACACACAACACACACAGCCTGCCCTATGTAGCTCCTATTCTACCACTTAAGTGCTACATTGTTGCACTGTGTCTATTGCTGGCACTAACATGTTACCTCTCTGAAGACATAAGATACAGTTTACAGCCCT
>CABHPQ010071904.1:2275-27582 GCA_902168405.1 Peromyscus aztecus
ATTGTGTTGTCTTTGGGATTCTTAACTGCAGAGAGATATTTGATTGTAAAGGAAGTTGAGTTAAACCAATATGTATATTTTAAAGATACCTTGACTTCAAAATTTGGATGTAAAGATATGTTGCTTTGGAAAGGAAGCTCTGATTTTGTTTCCACAGAAAGCCAGAGGCTATGGATTTGTTCCAGATTAAGATACATCAGGTTTGGCAAGCCAAGACCACCTGAAAGGTCTCTGATGACACCATGGCTCAGATGATCCAACATCCAGAACTGTTTCAAGGCAACTGGCTCAGACGATACACCCTCACGGACTACTCCATAATTCTATAATTGTCTTTGTGACCCCATAAGATACAGTGCCCCCCTCCAGCAGGAAGCAGTAAGAGAAGCTACACCCAAATTCCCAAATTATATGTAATTTACTTTGTTAAGGTTAAAACCTTCCCTTTTTGAAAAAAAAATAATGGGGGAAGTGCTGTGGGATGTTCTGTATGGCAAATGTGTTGCTAATAAAACACTGATTGACAGTGGCTAGGCAGGAAGTATAGGCAGGGCTAACAGAGAGAATTAAAAGAACAGGAAGGCAGAGGGAGTCACTGACTGCCAGCCACCACCAGGACAAGAAGCATGTAAAGATGCTGGTAAGTCACGAGCCATGTGGCAAGGTATAGATTTATAGAAATGGATTGATATAAGATATAAGGACAGTTAGCAAGAAGCCTGCCACGGCCATACAGTTTGTAAGCAATGTAAGTCTCTGTGTTTACTTGGTTGGGTCTGAGCGGCTGTGGGACTGGCAGGTGAAAGAGATTTATCCTGACCGTGGGCCAGGCAGGAAAACTCTAGCTACACTATACTCTTTCCTCCTGGATTCAAACCCGCCCCCTGTAAAAAAAGTTGCATCATTCCAGCTTCCTTCAGGACATGTGGGGATGCCTACATGGACCAACCATTAATAATGGAACTTATCAGGGATAGAGCCTCTGTCACCCCTCCCCTGTTACGGCAAAAACAGTTGGGCCTCCTTTCTTTGTTTTGCTATATGTATAGAAGGGGGAGATGTCAGGGACCAAACATGAACAATGGAAAAGTACTAGCTAGGCCAGAGAACAAGTCACAGGCCCTAAACCAGATTCCATCAAAGATAAAGAACATCTCGTGGTCAGGTACCATAGCAACAGAACAATGGACTCTGACCAGTAACCTTATCATGTAGCACAACATCCTGCAGCTTCACGACCTGCATGCCCCCCTCAGCTACACGCCCCCCTCAGCTGCACATCCTGCATGTCCTGCACCCTTTTCCTCCATCCTGCCCCCTCCCCCTCCCATACTATATAAGTCTTGCCGAGGAGAATAAAATTTGCAGCTTTATCAGAACCCTGTCTTGCTGTCTTCCTTTGTGTCTCCTGTCCCTTTCATTCTCTCCCACAGGTGGGTCTCCCCCATTGAGACCCTGCTGGCCGGGGCAACAATTCCTCCAACAAGGCCGTACATACTTCAAGAAAGCCACAACTCTTAATGGTGGCACTCCCAATTGGGGAGATTTTATTTCAAACTACCGCAGTATGGTTGAATCAGTATTCAAATCTAAAATGACCCTTGGATTTCCTTGGTAAATGTACAAAATAGAGCATTACTTCATTTATGCTGGGATACCCCCTATAGTGATATGTTGTTTGTATGTGGATCAGAGAAATCCTACATTCAGTACTCTTTTTTAACATGAAAAATAAATCTCTACATCCAGAAGAATTCTTTAGTAAATTATCCCAAAACATTTAAGAATTAAAACTACTTTGATATTAACTCTTCAAATAAATTAAAGAGAAAGAAACAATTAATTATTGCATAAATGGTTAAAGTTGATATAAAATTGGCATAAGAATGAGAGACACAGCACAGCAAAATTATGGAAAGAACAAAGTTCACATTATTTATACTATTTAATTTCCAGTCAAGCAAATCAAAGTTTGCTGGCAGAAGGGGAGTGATAAGAAAGGATTGATAAAGATTATGAGAATGTATATAAATTTTTTATTGTAATGATAGTATATGTGTGGATTAGAAATTCATCATGCTATACATTATATATGATCAGTTTACAATTGAATAAGCATTATACAAAACAAAACTATAATAGGATATAATCTTTGGAATTTTTTACAAAGAATCTATTAAAAGAGGGGAAACAAGCATTATTTACAAAGCTATTTAATCTCAGGGAAGTATTGTCCCAGATTCTCCCTTTATCTCTAAATAAATAAAAAATTAGAATATCTAAATAATAAAGTTAGGTGAACTAATTGAGATATACCTATAAAATACCTATTTTTTCCAATTACAAAAGGCAATTCAATAAATACTAGCAATTTCTCTTTCATTTTAACATGGCAAATCTACAATCTGTTGGCAAAGTAGAATTAAGTCAACTTTTCTGTTGTTTATTCATCATCTTTAATGGGAATTTCATTCAATGTTTGGGAAATCTCAAGCTAATAATTGACATAAATGTGTCAAATATGCTTATTATTTTAATTCTAGAGCAATTAGTGGAAAAAATGTAAATGTCCACTAATGAAGACATCTGCCAGCCAGTGCTCTTGGGAACTTTGACAAATCTCTACTAAATATACACACACAGCTCATATCTACAAAGTATTTGAATAGCTATAGTACCATGAACAAGAGTCAGTAAACAGAGAAATTATTATATTTGGATCATTTAAAGAAGCTAAAAAGGAGTAAGACATATAAAGGAACATTATGCATCACATTTTTTTAAAAAAATTGTCAAATGTCTATGGTGAGGTTAATGAAAACAAATCAAAGATGATAGATTGATTAGAAATTGCACAGACTATTATCCATTCTAATTAACATAAAACCATTATCATCAAAACATTAAACAACAAACACTTGCCACTGTTCCAGCTGCTTCAGCGCTTGTATCTTTCTGCTCTTACCTTATGCTTGCAGGTCCCTTCAGCAGTTTCAGAGTGTTGATCTGCTTTTATCTTAGCTCTCCACTTAAATTCAGCATTCACATTCTCCAAGTCTGTACTACACATTATCACTTGGTTTTTGTGCCTCTCCACCCACTTTTAACATAAATGACAATTTGGTGCTATGTCTCTCTACAACATCATTCTTTTCTCACCTTATGCAACTCCAGAAAATTTTTCATGTTACAAAACCAAAATGTTATAACTAACAAACTACCTGTTCATATTCCTACCCTCTCAACTCCAGACAGCTGCTCCAATACTTTCTCTGTAAGTTTGACTTCTCTAGATAATTTACACGATTGGAACCAAAGAAAGTTTGCCTTTCTGTGACTATCATTTTTATCCATCAGAATACGCTAAACATTGCTTCATACATGTTAAAAAAATGTGTCATAATTTTAAATGCTAACTAATATTGCTTAGTCTTTGTCACATCTTAACACTTGCTTGTTGATACTAGATTGAATCATTCTGCAAGCATAGTGCACATGCATATACAGTCTGTTGGTTTTCTTGTATACTGATTAATTCTGTCATAACATTTTCCATTCTTAGTCATAGTATATATTTAATTTTTATTATGAAATAGGAAAACTATTTAAAATGTGTACCATATAATGTTAAAGATAATGGTACTGGCATTAATATAATAATAACCCCAAATCAAGTCATAGAACTCTTCCAGGATTATCATAAATATACAATTCATCTTCACAAATCACTTATTTTTTCATTTTCTTCAGGTTTATTCATTTTGTTTTATGCTTGAGTTATTTACCTGCATATATGTAAAGGTATCATTTGTGTGCCTAGTGCCCTCAGAGGTGTGAAGAAGACACTGAATTCCTTACAACTGAAGTTATGGATGTTTGTAAGCCACCATGTGACTACTGGGAACTGAACCTGGGGCCTCAACAAGAAGAACAAGTGCTTTTAACTGCAGAGACACCATTCTTGCTCCACAAATGAAACTAAATTAAATAGAAAATGTTACATTAAATGATCAGGATAGAAAAGACATGATGAAATCCATAAGTCAATTATCTAACACAAGAGTTATAAATTACTCAGGCTGGAGTAACTGTTCAGTGATTAAGAGAGCTTACTGCTCTTTTAAAGGACCTGGATTCAGTTCCCAACATCCACATCATGGGTAGTTCACAACATCCTGTAATACTAGTTTTAAGGGATCCAGTACCCTCCTCTAGCCTCTGTGGGCACAGTGCTTAAGTATAGCATCCCTCCAAAGAAACACGCACAAATAAAAATAAAAATACTCTTTATGGAAGAATTATAAAATATCAATCAAACCAGTCCAGAGAGTGAGAGAAATAATGAAAAGGACTGGAAAAATAATAGAAAATAAAGTTTAAAATAACACAAACAAGTTTTTCAAAAGACTAATGAATGAGGGAGGGGCATCTGTTCAATCAACAGCAATATTGAAAAGGTAGAAAGGATATAATCATAAATATATATGTAAAAATAAAAATAAAAATTTGTTACCATAATTCTAGGTATATAGCAAATGAAGATATAAATAAATATTCCTTTTAAAAAGCGTAAGTCAATACTTGTAAGAAGAAAAACAGACACACAAACACACCTAAGTACATTAAAATTTGATCAGTTTAAAAACATTTAATTCTGTTCTATCACTCTTAACTCTTTTATTTATATGCATATATACAAGACTCATGAAGCTAAACAGGTATAGCCTATGGATATATATCATAAAACTAGTTTAAAAATTTTAAAGACCACAGAAAAATGAAAACTTGCAGGGAAATCTCTAAAATGTATAAGGAAATTTTGTCAGAATAAAACTTGTAGCTATTAAACTAAAATTGACTCTTAAAATTAACATTTCAAAATAGACCAACACATACATACATGCTGGGTATACCCTAAGAAAATAAAGGTAGTTTAAAGATGAAAAATCTGTTCATTTTATAGGTCTACTTTAACATAGCAATGGAGAGAACTCAAGTAATGATTCTATCAACATAAAAATGATAGAGTTCTTACTTCACACCAAGGTGTTAACTGTATATATTAATAATTTGAATATATCACCAATATTAAATTTGGCTAATCATTAACATTAGTCCCTTGATGGTATAAAATTAGCAGATTATAAATTATGGAACTGAAAACTTTCATAAGCACTGCTTATCTCATTCTTTCTTTTAGTGAAAATAACCTGCTTGTGTGTCAACTGTAAATGCAAGCAATTATAAATATTTCGCTATGTTCTTGCTGATAAAGTGTTATCTTTTGCAAAATATCAAATTCATTGTGGTAAAACTTTGCTTTTTCATTGTTGGCATAAAGGGTTTTGTCATATAGAAAGAAACATTTTGAAAAATAGAAGTATATATATCCAAGTAAAATACCTTTGGTACAGACAGTGTATTTTTGAAAAGCCATTTAACACATGTCTCCCAGAAAATACAGAACAAAAAATCAACCACCTGTGAACTCCATTGTCTACTACTCAGAAGTTTAGGTTGCCTTTTTATACATAAAACAACAAAATAAAATATGATACTAAGCAAAGTAATGCCTACCCATCAAGACAAATGCCATATGTTCTTTCATATGTAGATGTTATCTTAATTGTTTTAGATTTCTGTGTTTAAATTGGAGTCCGTAGAGGCTAGGAAGCAAAAAAGAAGCCATGAGTTTGGGAATGGGAGGAGAGGACAAAAGTGGAAAGATAGTAAAATACATGTGAAGTGAATTTAGGAGGGAGGAAATTCTAGGTGACAAAAGGTTTAAATGAAGATGAAGTGGGGAAACGGAAACAGATAAGGTTTAGAGGGTGTTTAAATAAAACTAAGGATTTATGATGCTTTTTTCTACTGTTCTGATAAGATGCCATGGACAAGGCAACTTACAGATGAAATAATTTACAGAGGATGTATATTTTCTGAGAGTGACTCATGACCATCATGGTGGGCAACATCAGAAAGCTGGCATAGCACTGGGGCAGTAGCTGAAAACTTACATCTTGGTCTGCAAGTTAGAGTCAAAGGGAAAGTGACTAGGCCTGGTGTGGATTTTTGAAATCTCAAAGCCCAACCTCAGATACACACCTTCTCTAACAAGGTCATGCCTCTGAATCCTTCCCAAAACAGTTCCACCAACTAAGCACCTCCCATTTAAATATGTGATCCTACAGGAGTCATTCTCATTCAGATCATCACAGATGATAAAGAAATATAGAAAGCCACTGTTTTATAAGATAACTAGATAGCATATGTTTAAAGCAGAATTTTAATGGAAATATCCTACATGGCTTTGCAATGTTCCTTGCAGAAGATGTGGGTTTATAATTAAAAATCTCAGTGACAGGTAAAGAATACCTTCCGATAAGTTATTATTCAGAGAAGCCTCCTAGACTCATCCACAGAATATAGGCTCATGCCATTGTTTTGGTGGTCTATGGAAATTAGATGGTAATGACCTTATTGTTGAAGATACCACACACATTGGATATAGAGCACAGAGAAATCAAGCTAGAACTGAGCTCTCCCAGTTAGCATTCATAGTGTCACAAGTTGTTACACAGGCTCCTAGAGAAAAATAAATTCATTAAGCATTTTTCCCAGGTCTGACCCACATTTGCAATAATACTGCTCTCCCAAGCAAGATATACCATGGTTATTTCAGGGCTTGGGGATAAGTAATCTCTTTCTGATTAGATTTGAGACCTGCTTCACAGGATGAATACATGCGTGATATTGTAAACCTATGGATTTCATAGGTCTTAGGTGGAAATCTACTATTCATGCTTTTCTAAATGGACATATAGTCAAACTTCCTTCTAAATATTTATACTTATGTCTGTATTCTTATCCTTGGTCAAAGAAGCTGCTTCTTGCAGTAGGCTATGGATAATTCAGAGATTCATAATTGATTAAAGTGCTGAGAATAAGGGATTGTTGAGTATTCAGTCTTAAATGAGACATCTATATTATCTACAGGGTTCAGGAAACATCACAAAGAAGAGTCAGAAAAAAATTAAGAGCTGAACTGTGGAGAGGAGCTTTATGAAAACCTCTGTTTTCTGGATATGGCATGATCATTGCAAACTGTTATGCACATATAACAGCTGTGGCTACCTACACAAGGCCCACACAGAAGAAAACATGGAAGGAAGGGGAGGTTAGCTGGGAAGAAATGGTGCAAGCAGATATGTGAGGGGAATATGAGAGAATAATTAGGTCCAAAATACATTATGTACACATATGAAATCATTAAAACTGAAAAAATTGGATGTTAGTGGAACTTATCATTCTGAATATTGGAAAATATTTCTCATATAAAAAAATAGTCATTGATTTTCAGCCTGTTTTCCAAAAGGTGGTAAAATCTTTAAAACCAAAATGTTTCAGAGTAGAATCATATGCCCTTGAGGTAAATTAAATATTCCTGAGCCCAACATGCACTGTCAGGATGGGTGCACAGTAGAGGCAAGAAATCAATCACATTTGTTTAAATTGCTGGTGTCTTCCTGTGCTCCACAGCACGGCCGAGGTCATTTTCTCTGCTAAAACATGCTTATCTCTTGAATAATTAATGTATGTGTTTCCCAATAATAAAGAGAAAGCAAGAAAGAAGATCACATTCAAGAGAGAGAGAAATACCAAAGATTCTTAAGTAGCCAATATTTCATATTAAATCTTTTGATTTATTATTTAGTTAGCTTGAATTAATAATAACTATATATACTTAAGGGAAACAATGTGAAGTTTTGATAATATCTATGTGCTGAATATGTTAGGTTCACTGATATATTACCTCAGTACTAACCTTACAAATAGATGTGATTATTTAGAGTTTTCTCATGATTTTAGTTTATTCAAAACTTCTTTACTACCATTGTGTATAATTTCAAAGTTTATAACTTTCAGAGTAGGTGTTTAAATTTTTCCTAGCACAAAGTCCATCTTTCCTGGAAAAGAAAAAGTTGACAATTGACAAAACCAAGTCAATCACAATCATGTTACAGAGAAATCAGGAGGAGATGGAGACTGAAGAAGAAGTATACACATCTTCCTTGATTCAGAGAAGAGTCTCTTCTTCCAATGAGATCAGTGGAAAAAAAGGCCCAGCAATAATCACAAGAAACATTTTGTTGCCAAGCATAATGGCATATATTATGTAGGCCATTCCCCAAGTCTTCTATAATCTTCCCAATAAATCTATAAATTTAGTGTCATAATTTTAAGGGTACAGACAGTGTGTACCTCAGTGGTATTAAATGACTTGTCAATGATCACATGACTGCTAAAGAGCAGAGGGAAATTTAAACCTAAAAAATACTGAGTCTAAAATATGGCTGTAAAATCCATAGATTATGATTTCTGAGAACCAATGTTTTATCTTAAAATTACATTCATAATTGTCAAATAATGTAAATTAACAGCATTGTTTGAGGGTATCTTAATGAGTTGCAGCAGCATTCAGAAAGGAGATGTCTGTTCTACAAAATATCCTGAAAATTGCACAGGATAGTACCCTCAATTAAAAGAGTTATGATGTCAAAATCCTTAGTAGTGGTTCAAATGAGAAACTCTGAGCTATACATTGACTCCATTAAAAATCCAGTGGAATGTGAAGGCTGAGTGCTTGAAGAATAGCTCCTGTTTTATGGAGCTCTATTTATGAAAAAGAATTGCCTTTCTTTTCATTCTAGGTTTACCAGGATGATGGTCTTCTGAAGTAACATGGTAGCATTCATTGCTGGTTTGCATCCAATTATTCTGGTAATACAAAAACAAACAAAACAACTTAGGTCAACTCTCATAAAACAGAGTATGGCATATGCTTTATTTAACATTCTTTCCCAGTGTTCTTCAGGTGTTTTAGTATTTAGGTCATAAAGCATCTTAAGACAATTAAAACATTTAAATTCAGCAACAGACAAATATTTTTAAACTTAATTTTGAATGTTCTAGCAAACTGAGTATTCTGAATACGAAAAGCTTGCTGATGCTGCAGCAGATGTACTTAGATGCAGTATGTTCTGGTTCTTGCTGACACGGTATCATAATTAGCAAACGCTGGGGAAGCAGTTCAGTCTAACCTCAGGAAATACCTATGAATTATGTTCCCCAAAGAAAGTACTAGATGTATCCATGACTTGAATAGCAGGACTCCACAAGCAGTGGGATAAGCATTAGCAGATACTCATATAAAAAGATAGAGTGTTATCTGAACAACTAATGATACCTTTCTTCCAAATGACCCATCCTTATTCATCTTACTTCCATCTTCATCAACCATGGTGTTGCTTAATGTTTAGGATTATTCTAACCTTCAGAACACAAATGACTTACTTGCACAAATTATGTGTCTACAGGTTGAAATATAAATGCATTAGCCAGAGTTCAAGGCTATTATCTATCTTTCTAGTTCCTGTGGTTCACATAATCCTCTAGTCAAAATAAACTGGGTATTTATTTCTATGTCTACAGAATGCCTCCTGCCTTACCTATGTTTCCATGAATAGACAAGTTTCTCCATTTATTCCATAACAGGTTTCTCTAAGTGGTTAAAAAAACAGCTAAAATCAAAGTATCTGCTATTCTGAATCTTGATAGTGTGTTATTTGCCCTTGTTAATGATGTCCTTTTCAGGCTGATGTTTAGAAGACAATTCAGACCTGAATCTACTAAAAATAAAAATAAATAAATCAGTAAAATAAATAATATGTGAAAATAGAATTAATTACCCCACCTTCCTCAAACAAACAAACAAATAATTAAAACCACGGGCTTGTTTTAGCCACACACCATTTACCTAGTAACTTATATAAATTTGAATTAATGAAACACATATTTCGTGAACTCACACATACTACATTCACTGAGTATCTATTAGGTATTTCCTTTCTTGGAGCCATCCCTTAAATACAGCTCTACAATATACACTGTAAAAGTTACTCTACATATTCCATATTTCCATAAGATATCAATAATTCTCCAGTTTACTGGAACAGCACAGAAGTATATCATCACCTGACTTAGAGTGTTCTCAGAAGGTATCATTTCTGAGACTCTAAGAATAGAATCAAATGAAGATGCATTTTTAAATTGAAAGATATGAAGTAGATTGTAGGTATTTGGGAAATAATTATGATGATAGGGACATTAATAGAAATAATAGAAATAAATAAGAAAACAAATTATAAAGGAAGAAGTGAAAATCTATAAGGCAACAGAGATATTGCAGGAGACTCCTCATAAACAGATCTAATGAACTTGGTTTTTGTGAAGTGTAAAGAACTGGATCAAAATAAATACAACAAATTCACTAGCACTTTTGAACAGATGAGTTATTGGTGCTTTTCCCCCTAACATAATCTCTATATTTTATAAATGTTATGCAACTATCCTGAAATGGCTCTTCTAATTATGTAAATGTTCATTCACTCTACCAATATTCATTGGATACATATTATGTCCTTTATCCAGTGTCCTGTTCCAAGTACATACAGGAGACAATTGGACAATATTTCCTCACTGACCTCACATTACAAGTCCTAGTTTACCACATTCTCCCTCACTACCCTGTAGAAACAAAAGAACTCTAAATTACCCACGAGGTTTATGGTGGTATTGTGTTCCCTAAAATATTGTGCACCCTAATAAACTTATCTGGGGTCAGATACAGAACAGCCACTAGATACAAAGGTTAGAAAATGGTGGCACTCACACCTTTAATCCCAGCATTCCAGAGACAGAAATCTCTCGATCTTTGTGAGTTCAAGGCCACATTGGAAACAGCCAGGCATGGTGACACACACCTTTAATCCCAAGAAGTGAGCCTTTAATCCCAGGGAGTGATGGCAAAAACAGAAAGATATATAAGGCATGGAGACCAGAAACTAGAAGCATTTGGCTGGTTAAGCTTTCAGGCTTTCAAGAAGCACAGTTCAGCTGAGAGCCATAAGGATATGAGGACACAGAGGCTTCCAGTCTGAGGAAACAAGATCAGCTGAGAAGTTGGCCAGGTGAGGTTAGCTGTGGATTGTTCTGTCTCTCTGATCTTCCAGTGTTCACCCCAATACTTGGCTCCAGGTTTGATTTTATTAATAAGAACTTTTAAGATTCATGCTACAGAGGTTCATCTTGTTTGGGAGAAGTTTATATGTGCATGAGTTTCTTAACCAAAAGTTAATAATAGGATTGATATCTGAAAACCAAACTTCACCAAATGTCACAAAGTCCTTCAAAACAAAACAGGAACAAATATATACATGCTGAGAAATAATAACCTACATAATTTCTGTACAGAAGTCATGTTCAAGTTCATTTAAATTGTACTGCATCCTTGGTTACTTTGTTTAGGCTGTTTTAATCACTAAAATATGAATTTTAAATGCTTTACATTTTGATAGCCAGGATGCAAAATTCATTAGGTTTTATTAGAAAATTTTCTGGGTATTCTTAAGTCTGTCTCAACCCACAACCCCAACTAAATTTTTTAATAATGTTTTTAATCAACTAGATAGACAACGTTTTTCAAATGCAGCTGTAGCTGTGTCAAATAAATTGCAGATATTTCTCACTCTTTGAAAACTGAGACAAGAACAGAACAAAGACGGCATGTGAAGATCTAACGGCCCATCTCAGAAAAGTTATCTGCTGCAGAAAGCTGGGATTTGCTTTTTGTAATAACCTATCTTCAAGGACAACAATTTTATACAAAAAGATACCATTTGCTGAGTAATACTGTGAAGAGTATAGAATGTAATTATAGCTTTATCAGCAAGACAAGATTGTCTTCAAATAATATTTTTTAAAGTAACAAGATGCTTCTGCTTGGTTTTGTGATTCATGGTGTCCTCCTCTACAAGCTGTTAACCTGCAATTATATATGGGTGTGCATATGTAAAGAAAATACTACTGCAGAAGAACTCTTGAAAATGAAATGTTCTCAAGCATAATATATAGCAATTTATTTTGAAATTGACAGAGGAATGTAGTTAAAGATTTTATGCAAGGTTTTCAATGTAACCCATCCTTCCTTTCATTATATAATTACAGAGAAAGAGCAAATATGATGAACCTCAGATTTATTTGTACTTGAAAATGAATGAAAAAGTCTTTCTTTCTCAAACATCAAAAGGATATACGTATCATGAATATGTCCTCGATGTATATATTTTTCTAGTTTAGATTGGGACTTGAACATGATGGAAGAAACAAAATCCCTCCCTACCAATATCATTCACATAGATGTTTGGTGTTATTAACTGAATAAAGGTCTATAAAAAAAAACAGACAGATGTATGAGCATTTAGTGTATGTCAGGCACATTATGATGTGTCATATCTATTTTGTCATCAAACCTTCTCAATATCTCCATTAGACATTTACTATTGACAATTGTGTTTCATGCAAGAATAAACACAGATGCCAAGAAAAACTTACCTAAGGTCACAGGGCAGATATGTAGGAGGGCTATGACTTAAATATGGGACAGCCTAAATCCAAGGCTATTCTCTTAACTTCTATGTTATTAGATATATTAGCTATATTAGGTATATTCAAATGTATTCAGTGCTGACTATTACTAACTTCATTTCCATCCTAGGCATTGGAATAAATGATGTAGAAAAATATAACAACATTTGTAGATGTAACCAACCGTCTTATTAAATAAGAAACACAGAGCCAAGGTAAAGATAAAAGCCCAAGAGGTCAGAGCTATAGGAGCTTACCCGCGTACTGCTGGCTAGCTTCTTCCGCCAAGAAACCTCTCCAAAAAGGGAGCTACTTCCTGTGCGTTTGACTTATAAAGAGTTCTGGTTCTTCCTTCTCATTGGTTGTAAACCCAACTACGTGACTGCCTCGTCAGGGCCTGTAACTATGTGACTGCCTCGTCAGGGCCTGTCTGTGCAGACCTCCAGGTCTTCTATGGTTGGTATTGAGATCAAAGGGCGTGTGTCTCCAATGCTGACTGTATCCTTGAACACACAGAGATCTACCTAGTTCTGCTTGCTGAGTACTGGGATTAAAGGCGTGCACCACCACGCCCAGCTCTCGCTATGGCTTGCTAAACTCTGACCTCTAGGCAACTTTATTTATTAACATACAAATAAAATCACATTTCAGTACAAATAGAATACCACTATAAACATTTGCCCATGAGAATACTAATAGATCCAGGAAATGAATTTAGGAAATATTAAATGGATATAAGCTAAGATAGTCATAATAGTCACAGGATAATCATTGTATTCTGTGAAAATACTAACATTAGACAAGTGTTCATGGTGATTTTAAGAGCACTTCACACTGAAGAGTGACATTTTACCATTGGCTTGAAGAAATAGTGGTTGTTAGAAGAAAGGATAGAGAAGTTTACAGCCGATGTGGTAGGTGCACATTCTTTACACATACTGTAAAATCACATGTAAAGATAATTATTTTCATCAAAGACTCTAAAAATCAGTATGTGATTAGAATTTCAAAAGCTACAGTTAGTAAAGGTGCAATGAAAACTTGCCCTGAAACAGGTAAAGAAGTGGTGCTGTTCAACACTTGAATATAAAAACATGTCATGACTTTTCCTGTCTTCAAAACTGTGTATTAAGGCTGCTGCTTTGTATGATCCATGTGTTTTCTTCGGGGGAAGAGAAGTGATTAAAAAAAAGGGGGGGAGAAAATAGGAACCTTTGTTAGTATATTTCTGGTATTCTAGATGTCAGCCTCCAACGTTTTCAAAACAATATGCATTCAGAAATATGTTTCCTGTAACCAAGTAGAGGAATACCCTCTGCAAGGTGAGTTTGTGATTGATCACTCTGCCAACACCAAGGCAACTTAGCATTTACTATTTACACCAGCAGAAAATCAGCAGTTTCCTGCACTCCACAGAAGCAAACTCATGAAAGTAGCAATAAGGAAAAGCTCTATGGCAGCTGAAGTAAGTTACTTTGCAGGCTAAAATGATACTGGCAATATTTATAGTTTATATTATAATCCATCCACTCAGTGTAGCAAATTTAAATCTTATAATTGTTAGCTTCTTATTTTTTCAATTTTTTTCTCTTTGGAACTTAAATACAATATGCCCATGTACATTATTTTACATTAAGTCAGAAGATGCTCAAGATGCATATGAGAATACATATGCATGCATGTGAACACCACCCCCCCCACACACACACCACAAAGAAGGGAGTGATTTTCATCAGGAGAGAGGGATACTCTGAAACATACACTAATCCTAATTATTTTTCTCTAAACAAAAGTGAAAAGATTGGCTTGTACATAAGATACTTTTCATCTAACATTAGACACTCCTATTCCAGCTTCTTTTCAGAGGTTATACTACACACACACACACACACACACACACACACACAAACATACATACACAGTCTTAAAGCCTATTCTCAAATAACTGTGGTCTGCAAAATTCATCTTGAACAAAATGAACTCTCCTGATTATGAAACTTTGATCTGAACTTAAGTGTCTGTGTTTTTTAATTTTTTATTTAAATTTGTTTGTTATGTAAACAAAGTCCAGGGAATGTTCATAAATGAGTATTATCTTTGTGTGGAGTTATTCATGATCAAGATGTTAAGCAGAGTAAGTAGGAACAAATTTAATGTATTCTTGTTGCAAACAAAAGTAATTCAAAATCAGAAAACACGCACATTAACAACTGAAACTAACGAGTGTCTTGCTACAGTCCATTTTAAAATCTACTACTAGAATAAGCAAGTGATTGGAAAATGAGATACAGTTCTTTATTTGTTGAGTAATTTCCTAGCCTTCCCATAAATGAAGCCTCTTTTTTTTTCTCTAATTGAACTATTCTACATCTTCTGATTGGTGTATTACTGGTCCATCCCAATGGGGTCACTATAGCTGGATCATTGTAACAAACAATTTCAATCTATAACTCATTTAATAAAATAATCTTGAATGTTCCCTGTTGTCAATGAAGAGTCAAGGTTCCATGTATTTCATCAAACAGTTTCAGTATGGGCAAAAGTAAATTAAATGAGCCATGTCTGAGTGTCAGATTGATCACTTGAATTCCACATTCATTATCCACAATTTGAGCAAATGTCTCTATCTGATTGTGGGGAAAATGGGGAGTGTAGTACAGCTGTGGGCTCTAAAGAAAAGGGAAAAAGAGTTTGAGGTACATATACCATCTTCTCATAGTTTCTTTCAACAAATACTTGCTTTGGGATGCCAATTATCAGACTGTAACATAAAATTGTTGCTGACTTTTTTGAGGCATTCATAATTTCTGTTTCTTAAGACAAAAAGGAGTTATTTCTTTTGTTGAAAATAGATCCTTTTCCCATATAATATATACTGATTATGAAATCCATTCGTCCCAATTTCACCTCCCCCATCAGGATCCCCTCCCTTTCTGTCTCTCATTAAAAATAGAACAGGTTTCTAAGAGAAAACAACAAAACAAAACAAAATATAATATAATAAGAATAGAAAAAAACATTGAAGATAGACAAGGCAAACCAAAAGAAGGAAAAGAGCCCACAAAAATGCATACAAATTAGAGATCTGCTCTTTGTGTGTGTGTGTGAGAGAGAGAGAGAGAGAGAGAGAGAGAGAGAGAGAGAGAGAGAGAGAGAGAGAACAGGAGAAAAATTTTAAACCTATACTTGTTAGAGAAGAAGAAAATTCTTCAGTTTTAACAGGGGTTAAAAAGTATGTGGATAATATATTGTGGAAGCTACTGATGTAGAATAAATAAATAATTGTATCAAGACAATGGTTTTGGTCTCCAATTGCAAAATAAAATAGGTGAAATGGCTAACATAATCATAAATTCACAGCAGCTCAGGTTACCTTTACAACAAGGGGTAGATAATCTCCTGGTTCCACCACTTACTGAGAAGCTATTGGAAGTAGGTACATTATGTAGGGTGGAGAATCATTCTTTTTTGAGGGTTTGGCCACTGATAGGATCCCCATACTCTAAGTGGAAAGCCCTAACTATGTACATATGTGCAGCCCAAACTGGATCTAGAGGGTCATTGCACAAAAAAAAAAAAGATATAAAATTAGGATATGGTATTTTGGGGCCATGGGAAAAATTGGAGAATAAATGGAGTGTGTATATGATCATATATTATTGTATGCATATACAAAATTCTAAAAACTAAAGAACTTTTTAAAATGTTTCCAGGAAAATTACTCTAATAGTAATATAAGGGCTATGGTAAGAATGGAGACATTAGAGACCAAGAACATATTCAGATACTCTGAAAAGACATTGTGAAAAGAGACTGAGATTCTTGTAAAGGGAATAGAAACAGAAATGAGAAGGAAAAAAAGAAATAGAAGACATCTAAGTAAGGAAGAGGGAATATGAAATGTAAAACTTCACCATATGCATAGCAATAAAATGACTTCTTATATATCACTGCCTTCCTCAGCCATCGTTAGAGAAACTTCCTCCTGCAGCAGGTGGGAACATATACAGAGACCCATAGACTGCCAATGTGTAGCAAATATATGACCTTGGAACATTCTGTCCTAAATGGGATGCCTCCATCAAATCCCTCTACAAGAAACTCAGGGAACTCTGTGGAAAAAGAGACAGAAAGAGTGTAAGAGCCAGAGAGGAAGGAGGACAAAAAGGAAACAAGGCCTAAGGTCTAGGAGTCATTGGTGAAGAGGATGCAGGAAGATTACAACAGACAAAGAACCAGAATGTCACCTGTGAGAATGAATCTTCTGGACATGACAGAAATGGTGCACCCCTGAAATCTCAAAAATATGGCTGCCTAAATGAGACCTGAATGATGACAACACCAACTGAAATACCAAGGTATTGGAAGAAATCTCTCAAGGCCCCAAACCTAGATGAAGAGCTATAGGCACTTAATGCTAGCAGAGAGATGAAGAATTAATCTTCCAAAGGGATGACCCCACTACTTGGTTATGCAATACCAAGTGGTCAACCCTAAACACATGTACATATGAACAATGTTAAATGAACTCAACAAATTGTATTCACGTACTTATATGTATGTAACAATAATAATTAAAGAAAGTGAAAGCAGAGTAGTACAAGAGGTGGTTAGAGGTAGAAATGGATGAACAATGAGATGGTAAAGAAGAATATAGAAATAGGAGATTGAAGATAAAGTATATTATATACATGTAAGAAATATCAAAATGAAACTAGTTAGTATGCAGAATTAATAAAAAGGAAAAATAAAACATTAAAATTAAAATAAATATAGAATATTCCGTAATGAATATACTCAAAATATATTCACATATTGTTAGAGACCGAGACTCAGGGCAGCTGTGATTTGTCAAGTCTGGGACCTGGTACAGCCGACTTCAGGATTTACGATTAGGTAAACCTCTTGAAACATGTGTTAATCAGCCCACAGCAGGGGCCTGGCACCGGCCAGCCACAGGATTTACACCAGATAAACTTTCTAAACAGATGCTAATCAGCCAGCTAGGGGCCTGGGACCAAAGTGACCTCATCTTAACCCTCCCTTAGGAATCTCCACTCTTCTCTTCCTTGCTCTCCCTGCTTCCCCCTCCCCGCCTGAAAGCTCTGTATAAAGCTTCAGCATTCATTTTTAATAAACGGAGCCTTGACGCAACTCAGACTGACTCTTGTCAATTATTATTATGCGCCTGGCTTCTCTCTTTTCTCACCCCCCTGGCTTTCAGGTGTTTCCTGGCTCGAGACCCACGAATAACTGGACCTGCTGGATGGGTCAATATATTCTCCTTTTTTATCCTTAATCTTTTTTTGTTTGTTTGTTTGTTTTCGAGACAGGGTTTCTCTGTGTAGCTATGCGCCTTTCCTGGAACTAACTTGGTAGCCCAGGCTGGCCTCGAACTCACAGAGATCTGCCTGCCTCTGCCTCCTGAGTGCTGGGATTAAAGGTGTGCGCCACCACCGCCCAGCTTTTTATCCTTAATCTTAAAGGAGAATCAGGGCAGAATAGTTAAGTGAATGATAAAAGTACAAATAGTGAGGTGTAATAGACAAACATAGAATATTCACTCCCTTTTCTCAGGAGGTTTAAGTGAATTACCTCTCTTGCTTGAATTGGAAGTTTAATTTTTAATTGCTTGAATAGTTAACTTTCCATATTAACTCTGCATAGCTTCATATTCTATCAGTTTAAGGAAGTAACATGTTTTTAGAATCAAATTTTCAAATAAATATACAAGACAATATTGAAACAAAAATACCCTATTCATGTTCCTTTTCAATGAAAGTTATGAAAATGTTAATGAATTATATACTTGACACTATTATTATGAGTTCTGAAGGAATATACCTTTATGAAATTACCCAATATAAATCTTGATGCAATATAGATCAAATATAGATGTGTCAATATCTTTTTTTTCTCAGTCTTCTGACAAGAACTTACTTTGAAACTATTGACAGATATGTACAAAAAATAAAGAACTAAACATTAACATGATGGAAACTATGTTATTCTAACCACAATATGTCTTCTGCTCATGAATGATTCATGTTCTTACATGCAAAATATTTAACTCCTTTATAAATACCTAAGTTCCTCACTACACTGCAACATCAGGAATACTCTAAACTTTATCTTTTAAATTTTATTTTTTAGAAACCAAATACAATTGATCTTTCTAAATGTAGTGATAAAACAACTTCTAATGATATTCTGTTATACTCATAGATCAGTGCCTTATTCCGCTATTATCAGAGAACCTTCCTCCTGCTGTCCATGAGAACATATGCTGAGACCCATGGCCAGATATTGGAGACCTTGGAACACTCAGTCCTAAATGGATTGTCTCTATCAAATCCCTTCCCTTAGAGCTTAGGGAACACCACAGAAGAGGATGGGAAAAAGGAGTGTAAGAGCCAGAGGGGATGGAGGGCCCCAGGAGAACAAGGTCCTCTCAATCAACTGAGCAAGGCTCATATGAACTCACAGAGACTGAAGCATCGTGCACCGAGCCTGCATGGGTCTGCACCAGGTCCTCTACATATATACCATAGCTTTCAGCTTAGTATTTTTATGGGATTTTTGAGTTTGTTAATTAAGTGGGTCTCTGATGCTTATGCCTTCTCTTGGGGCATTTTTCCTGTATTGGTTTGCCTTTTCCAAATTCAATGTGATAGCTTTTGTTTTGACTTATTATATATTTTATTTTTTGTTGCTATCACTTAGAAGCTTGTTCTTTTCTAATGAGAGACAGAAAAAGAGTGGATCCAGATGGAAGGGTATGTAGGGAGGAACTCGGAGGAGAATAGGGAAGGGAAACTGTAATCAGACTATACTGCATGAGAAAAGAATCTGTTTTCAATAATAGGGAAAATAGAAGAAAAAAATTAAAAGAACAACGAAAAAACAACATCTAAATAGTGAACTAGTATAGTAAATCACTTGCCTAACACACATGAGGCCCTAGTGTCATCCCCAGGACAAATAAAAGAGCCTAAATCATGTCAAAGATCAGAATCTTATAAGGATGGGTATAGTTTATGAAGCATAGGTGTTGCTAGAGTTTTCCTGCCTGGCCCATGGTCAGGACAAATCGGTGTCACCCGCCAGTCCCACAGCTGCTCAGACCCAACCAAGTAAACACAGAGACTTATATTGCTTACAAACTGTATGGCCATGGCAGGCTTCTTGCTAACTGTTCTTATATCTTAAATTAATCCATTTCTATAAATCTATACCTTGCCACGTGGCTCCTGGCTTACCGCCATCTTCACATGCTACTTGTCATGGCGGCGCTGGCAGTGTCTCCTTCACTCAGCCTTCCACTTCTCAGAATTCTCTCAATTCTCCTCTCTGTTAGTCCCGCCTATACTTCCTTCCTGGCCACTGACCAGTGTTTTATTTATTGACCAATCAGAACAATTTGACATACAGGCCATCCCACAGCACATAGGTCCTAAAGCATAATTACTTTTCACATTTTTACCTATGAAACTGTCCAAACCCTGCCAACATAAAATAATTAGATGGGAATGGGACAGTAGCTATAGACATCCTTGTTCAAAAGAAAAAAAGAAGGCTAAGTGGAAGGTTAAAAGAAGGCAGTAGTTCTCAACAGTTCAGAAATCAAGCTGACCAGAAGGTGAATCTCTTGATTAACTGAAAAGCTTGGGAATAATTTTCAAAGCACTCAGCTTTTGCCCTCTGTTCTCTTGGTTACATTGTCTGAATCACTTTTTAAACAGAAAGTACACATGCATCTAGAATTTATAGAGGCTGAGTGTGAATGTCTTGAGAATTATAAAAACCCTGGGAATCCAATTTTATATATATAATATATATATATAATATATATATATCCCCACACTTTCATGGGCTTCATCTTAAAAGTGCTGCCAGGTTCTTATGCTAGATCAAAGAAAATTGCCCTCATGGTTTAACTATCCATTCTTGAAATAAAACCACAGGGTTCACCATAACAAAGATCTGTTCTTTAAGGGAAAGTACTTTACTGTATGCTATCTGAGCTTGGACAAAGATAATTAGACAACTACACTCACTATCCTTTTGGTCTCATGTAAGGGGGAGGAAGAAATTAGTCTAATATACTAGAAAAGATGTGAAGTGCCCTGACAAGAGATTCCTGTGTTGAAAATTTAGATCCCAATGGGTGGATCCAGTCACAACCAGGTGATTACATCATGACAGCTCTGATCTCATCATATATTAATTTACTGATGGTTTTATTCTTTGATCTCATTATTGTGAAGTAGTGGTAGGATTAGGAGCACAGTTTGGGGAGTTAGCTCACTGTGGGGTGTGTCCCAGATATCTCTTATCTATGTCTCTCTTTGGTTGCTGTTTCTGAGTTGAACAGGTTCTTCCACAAGTCCTCTGCATCATCACAGACCCTTAGCAGTGATAAAACAATAAGCCCAAAATATATATCTTCTTTAAAGTTGTTTTCTCAGGTATTTTGTCACAAAAGCAATAAACCTGACTACCAGAGATACTATTCTCAAAGACCCAAGTGACCAAACCTCTGTCAAATTGTGAGATTTTTATCATAAAATTGGAAAGTTCACCCCTTCACTTAAAGCTTAGCCTACATCAACAAAGATCTAGTAAAACAGAGAATAGCTCTTCTCCAACAGATTATTCCACATCAACAGACAACTACCAAAATATCAATAGATAATAATTTAGGAGTTATATGACAAGTCACTCAAGGAGTTTAATGTGAACTCAAAGTTAACTGAGGAAAACACAAATAAAAGAAACAGAAACACACAGCATCTAGAGCTACATGAAACACAAAATTCCTACTCATAACATATATTTTATAATCATACTCTCTACTTTTGTTCCAAATACACATGTATGTGCACATAACACTTTTTAAAAGACAGGAAAAACAACAGAAAGGAAAAAGAAGAAAACAAATACTAGAACAAGATTCAGATAAGTCATAAATTTGTTAATTATTAATTATGATTCAAAGGGACAAAGTAGAAAATATAAAAGCATACAGGGAGTAAAAAACTGAAGTAGATTGTATACTACTCTAGAGGTGGTGGGACCTGGGAGAATAGAGCCAACAAATGAGGCAGACTACAGTTTCACACACTAGCCAACTTTATTCAGAGCACCAGACAATTTATACTCTGAGGTTAAAGACAAATATCATGAGTAAAGTATAGAGTCACAAGGGCCACTCACATGTGGCAGACAAGCCTCACATGACAGACACATTGCATGCAGCAGAAACACATTTTTCAATAGAAGCAAATAACAATAGCCAGTTGTATGAATAATCTGAAGTAAACTCACCCCTGTCCCTATACCTGGGTGGGGCACGAAAGCATAATCAAAGAACAATTCTGTGTTTTTTAAGAAACTGAGGTCACAAGACTCTTGGTTTCTTGGAGTTTTCTCACAAGCACCCAGAAATCCCTCACATAACTCCATTCTTGGACTGCTCCAACATTATATGCATTGAAAGTAAGAAAAATGTAAAAGAAACTTTAGGAATACTGTCACATGAAAGCCACATAGTGATTCATCAACCATGTGGCCTGTCAAGGAAAGAATCAGTGAAAATTAAGATATGTCAACAGAAAGTTCCAAAGCTAACATGCAAAAAGAATACAAATCAATGACAGGAAGGGAACAACAGTTTACATAAAATTTGTGATATAGTTACTAAATTTTATAACATATTCATTAAGGTAATATCAGAAAAATAGTGAATTAAAAAACACTTATAAAGGGTAAATATTTAAAAAGTTTATGATTCTAAATGAAAAACACTAGAAGTTAAGAGAAAAGCAAGCAGGATAAACAAAAACTTGATTTATAAGTAAAAATCTGGAAATAATTCAGGAATAAAAACTTCCTATGAAGCAAGACATAAGACATTAATCTTTTTTAGAAAAAAATATGTATTTATTTTTGTTTATGTGCTTATTTTTATATCTAAGTATAGCTCTATATACCCATGAGTACACATGCCTGAAGAGACCAGAAGAGGATGTTAGAAATCCTATAGCTGGAGTTATTATAATTAGTAGATTGTAAGCCACTCAGTATGGGTGCTGGTACTGGAATTTCTGTCCACTACATG
This sequence comes from Peromyscus aztecus, assembly GCA_902168405.1. Lineage (NCBI taxonomy): Eukaryota > Metazoa > Chordata > Mammalia > Rodentia > Cricetidae > Peromyscus > Peromyscus aztecus. The sequence goes on from CABHPQ010071904.1 coordinate 24,882, forward strand.
AGCAACATGAGCCCTCAAACTATAAGCCACCTCTCCAGCTCTCAAATGTCTTTCAGAAACCATGCAAGGAAAAAAACAGTGGAATGAAAACTTCAGAGTATTTAAGAAAGAAAAAGAAATCACCAACCTATAAGTCAGTGCCCATTGAAATTTTCTTTTTTTATAATTTATTTTATTTTATTTTACAACATAATTCAACTTTACATATCAGTCATAGATATCCCCGTTCTCCCGCCTCCCGCCCCTCCCCCCTCCCCTCACCCCCCCGGCCAACCCCCTGTAGCTTAAGTTTTCCTGCTTGGCCCACAGTCAGGATAAATCTCTTTCACCTGCCAGTCCCACAGCCTCTCAGACCCAACCAAGGAAACACAGAGACTTACATTGCTTACAAACTATATGGCCGTGGCAGGCTTCTTGCTAACTGTCTTTATATCTTATATCAATCCATTTCTATAAATCTATACCTTGCCACATGGCTCGTGGCTTACCAGCATCTTTACAAGCTGCTTGTCCTGGTGGCGGCTGGCAGTCCGTCACTCCCTCCGCATTCCTGTTCTTTTAATTCTCTCTGTTAGCCCCGCCTATACTTCCTGCCTAGCCACTGCCAATCAGTGTTTTATTAGCAACACATTTGCCATACAGAACATCCCACAGCACTTCCCCCATTTTTTTTTCAAAAAGGGAAGGTTTTAACCTTAACAAAGTAAATTACATATAATTTGGGAATTTGGGTGTAGCTTCTCTTACTACTTCCTGCTGGAGGGGGGCGCTGTATCTTATGGGGACACAAAGAAAATTTTAGAATTATGGAGTAGTCCGTGAGGGTGTATCATCTGAGCCAGTTGCCTTGAAACGGTTCTGGATGTTGGATCATCTGAGCCATGGTGTCACTGGAGACCTTTCAGGTGGTCTTGGTTGGTCAAACCTGATGTATCTTAATCTGGAACAAACCCATAGCCTCTGGCTTTCTGTGGAAACAAAATCAGAGCCTCCTTTCCAAATAACATATCCTTACATCTAAATTTTGAAGTCAAGGTATCTTTAAAATATACATATTGGTTTAACTCAGCTTCCTTTACAATCAAATATCTCTCTGCAGTTAAGAATCCCAAAGACAACACAATGCAGATTCTCTGTGTGATATCCATCTTTACATGGCTTATATTTTATACTACCTTTACTGTCTCTTTAAAGACTTCATTTTTCAAAACTATCTATTTCTTTATATAACTGTATATATTCCTTTTTATCTCTCTTTGAAGCCTATGTACATTTTTACACACATTTTAAAGCATTTAAAGTCTTGTTCCATCTGAATCTGTCTTATTGTGAACCTGTTACTTTAAACTGCAGCATTCTAAGACTGAAAGGTGCTGTGGCTGCTGGCTCCGCCCACCTCAGCTTCCCAGCATGGCGGTGGTATATTTACTGTCAGCTCTGGGAGCCTTCGTGGGTCTATGCTTCTATCAAAGCAGCGTTTAGCCCAGAAACCTCTTCTTTTTGTTTTGTACTAGAGAAGGCTAAATCCACCACGCAGCCCAATGTGCCACTTGCAGAGGCCTCATTCACGCCACACTGCAGGTCAAACACACATGACAGGAACCCACCATACAGTAGCTCAAGCCCGCAGGCTGCGGCTAACTTGACAAAGTCAACTAGGAAGCTGTTTTAGCTCCGTTTTAGAATCTTCTTTTTACGCTTTCTCAGGTCTTAAGTGGAAATTCCTGCCCCACATTCTGGCGCCATTTGTAGCTTAAGTTTTCGTGCTTGGCCCACGGTCAGGATAAATCTCTTTCACCTGCCAGTCCCACAGCCGCTCAGACCCAACCAAGGAAACACAGAGACTTACATTGCTTACAAACTGTATGGCCGTGGCAGGCTTCTTGCTAACTGTCTTTATATCTTATATCAATCCATTTCTATAAATCTATACCTTGCCACATGGCTCGTGGCTTACCAGCATCTTTACAAGCTGCTTGTCCTGGTGGCAGCTGGCAGTCTGTCACTCCCTCCGCCTTCCTGTTCTTTTAATTCTCTCTGTTAGCCCCGCCTATACTTCCTGCCTAGCCACTGCCAATCAGCGTTTTATTAGCAACATATTTGCCATACAGAACATCCCACAGCAACCCCCCATTTCCATCTCCTCCAAGGCAAAGACTCCCCTGAGGATTGAGATCGAACCGGTGGACTCAGCCCAGGCAGGCCTAGCCTCCTACTCCCAGGCTGAGCAAAGGGTCTCTACCAAGCCCCAGGTTTCAAACAGCCAACTCATGCACTGAGCACAGGACCCGGTCCAACCGCCTGTATGCCTCCCAAACAGATCAAGCCAATCAACTGTCTCACCCATTCCGAGGGCCTTATCCAGTTGGGGGCCCCTCAGCCATTGGTTCACAGTTCATGTGTTTCCATTTGTCTGGTCACTTGTCCCTGTATTCCATCCATCTCCGGTCCCAACAACTCCCGCTCACACAAACCCTCCTCCTTCTAGCCAACTGGACTCCCGGAGCTCCACCCAGGGCCTGACCGTGGATATCTGCATCCAGCTCCCTCAGTCACTGGATGGGGCCTCTAGCACGACAATTAGGGTGTTTGGCCATCCTATCACCAGGGTAGGTCTGATCGGGCTATTTCTCGACCATTGTCAGCAGTCTATTGTGGGGGCATCTTTGTGGATTTCTGTGGGCCTCTCCAGCACTCTGCT